>JAKUCA010000620.1:0-11554 GCA_030567025.1 Geotrichum europaeum | reverse complement strand
CTACTACTACTACTACTACTACTACTACTACTACTACTACTACTACTACTACTACGTCCATAGTTACAACAATACTATTTAGCCAGTTAGATTATTAGCACTTGATGACATCTTGTGTACTGTTTCCACCCATCAATTTTTTACAAACAGGTTTTATGGCAGCCCTTGTCTTAAGGCAAGGTTTCCTAACCTTTCCCTTGCACCCAGGGTCTGTGAAAAGAAGCATAAATATGAGAAACCAAAGACCTTCTAATGGCTTGATAAAAACAACAAAGAATTATGCCTGAACACTAAAAATTAAAATTGAACTCATTTGAAAGGCATTATTAAGAAAGATTAAAGGATTGTCAAAGATTAAATGTCAGAAAAAGGGAGAAAGCCTTGATATCTAATAAAACGAAAAAAGATGTTGAGGGTTAACAACATTTAAAAAAGTATCCATATCTCTTCAAATTTTGGAAATTTTTAAAAAATTTAGAAGAAAGTTCAAATTAAGACCTGTCATTCCTAAGAAAAACTTCATTTAACAGTGCAATACAAGACTATAATTCTCCATTGTGTCAAAAACCAACTCGCAAGAAAACATTATAAGACTCATCACGAGAGTCAAAGATTAGGAAGATTACCATCTCCAATGAATTAGCATCTTTTCTGTATGTTGTGTCTGAAACCTAAAATGCATCTGCATTAACATTGGGCATATAGTGAATCAAACTTAGTCTTCATACTTTATTTATCCAACCTCTGAACCTAAGATTTGTAAATTCACCTACTGGAAACAACTAGATAGAAAGATAATCAGTTTATTGTCCTTACATCAAATAGTTACAATCGGTGACAGCTATTTAAAAAACCATTCATTCCTAAATATTTTCGCTTTTAAACCAAAGTCTTTATCACTGTCCAGTAGTATAAAATGCAGTTTACTTACAAAATTCTAAAACATATTAAAACAGCATGGTATTTATTTAGCCACAGAAAAAACAAAAACAATGAACGCAGCTGCAACTCGTCTCAACCATTGCTTTTGATTGATCTTCCAATCGAGGTGCTTTCAAAAATCATTTTAGATCTTTTGAATGAATGGAGCTTTATGAAAGCGCCACATGTCACGTACTTGAGAGGCTATTTAGATTTTTTGGAAACTCTGCCAGAACTATCAACTGATCGCATGATCCCTCTTAGCCAGGTGAATAAATTTTTTTATGAACTGGTTTGGACATTAACATTCAAATATTCACATTGGGACCCACATTATTACTTACAACGCGGATTTATCCAAGGGCTATTCATGATTAGGACAAAGCCTTTTGTGTTTAGCCAAAATATGTTGAAATCTCGAGGCATTGAACAGGTGAATCAGTTCTACATAAATGGACCTCTTTGCAAGAAGCAACATCGTTTTGTCCAAAATTTGATGATAGACGAGTTTCCGTTCCTATTCTCATCAGTCGGAACAGGATTGAAAAGGTCATTTACATTTCCCAACCTGCAATTCTTAACGAGGTTGCGCATATCAACAACGTTTGTCGGTGAAACAGCACAAAAATATGAAAAAATAGAACAGCAGTTTTCAAATTATTATATGAAACATCACTACAGATTTGAAGAAATAGGCATCGAGCTCCCAGCCTTTGTTAAGGATGAGATGAATCGGCAAACCTCTGACAAATTCGCTATTAAAAATAAGATTACTAGTTATTACGAAATACTAATATGCAATGCAATTGCCAAAATGGTTTCGAAGCTAGATCATCTAGTGAACTGTCAAGTTCTCCAGTTTTATCCCAAATGCAAGGAACTTAAAATTCTATTATGGTGTTTTGCACAGGAAAACATTATCAGTCAAGTTGATACTTTACAACTACGTTTAACTTCAAAGCATAATAATTGCAGGGAATGTGCAAAACTTTTTGGGCTATTGAATCTTGATAACCTTTTTTTGCTAAACATCCGGCATGGCTTGGTTACTCAGGAATTAGCTGCTTTGTTAATAGAAAACAACCCAAGGTTACGTGTGCTTCACTGTGATGATTCAAATGTTTTGCATCTAAACTTTCCAAGCAATCTTCAAATTTTGAAAATTGGTAGTAGCCCATTTTTTTCAAAATTGAAAATTTCTCTGAGTCAACAATTTCCCAGTTTGATTGAATTGAATTTAGACTTCCAGTCTCAAATTGATCAAAAATATATTAACGGTACATTTCTGCATATTTCAACTTTGCAAACATTAAAGGTTTCCGGAAGTGTATCTACGAACATTGAACTTATATGTTGTATTTTAGAATCTAATCCCACTGTGACTACATTTTCAATATATCAGGAAGACCACTACGAGAGCCTTGAGGCTATATATCGGCATCTGTCGCATGTCAAGCTTCTAGACATATCATATCGAGATAGATGGGACCATGTGCACATTCTCGAGTTTAATTTTGAATCATTGCTTGATGTGATATTAAGGAATGCCAGTTCCCTTGAGATAATATTGATTCACAAATCCAAAAAGACTAAACCTATTTTATTTAGCAAGTTGGCAACAAAATTGGCTTGTGACCATGAGCAAAATACCAGGTATCTCAGGTATTCATATATCTACACGGATAAATTCAATGCGAATGAATTGGTTGAACAAAATCTGGTTGCCAATTTTTTCACAGATTTAGAAGATGACGGATCCAAATTGTCTCCATACAATTCAGATATTAAAAAGTTGTATAGGATAGACAGTCTCATGGTGGACAACAAAATAGATCCAGGAAGGTGTCGATTGGAGATTGATGTCCGTGGGATACGAAAGTTGCTGATTGCGTCTGATGAAAGTGAGTAGTATTGTATGCTTGTATATTGGAATTGGTAATATATATGATTCAAGTAGTTAGGTAACTGTATGAGCTCTGTATGGGACGAGCCAATTTTTTTCAATTATATTCATTGTCTCTTTCATTGCATACACCAAAAAAGTTTGAATTAGTTTTATTTAGTCAATCTTACTAGATATTAGCAAGCAGTGCACTTTTTACAAGCTGATCTACTTGATAGAATTATTATCAAAATGTAAAAGAGATAGGAAATGAATCATCATTTATAACAATCTTTTTACTCTTGTAGATAATGAATGAAGAGATTGTCATATTTTTGCCGTGAATAAAAAGATATAGCCGTGTGTATGTCACGTGCTGATACATGCGACTGTAAGACTAGGCTCTAGATCCCTCAACGTTCTTGTTCGATAATTCGTTCGGGTTTACCGGCATGATTTTACTTGGTACCCTCTTTTAATCGCTTGCTAAAATTGAACAACATATTTTGATAAAATTTAATTATTTCTGAGTTGGTTTTCAACTTGCAATAATAGTTGGGTCTAATACCAGTCCCGAACGCCGTCAAGTTAAATTGATTGTAAACGTCTACTGTTTTACGAGACATTGCGGCTCTTGGGAATGCCAAACACCAAAAACACTGAACACTTTCAAACGACAAGTTATAGAGATGTTCATACATTTTTTATGAGTGCTGCTTTAATTGTTGCTCTTTCAAATTTTTTTGGTTATATATATGTAAATAGATGGTTGAATTTAGCAACTGTTTTTTTTTTTTTTTTTTTTTTTCGTTCTTTATAAACACCGCCTAAGTCAACTTTTATTACCCATACAAACAAATTTTTATTTTACATTATGAAGGAGCTGGATGACAAAGTCATATTCTACACTGACGCTTCTTTCAACTTTAAAACCAAAACAGCCGGCTTTGGGGTTTTCTATCCACACGAAAACTATCGATTCTATGAGACCCTGCCCAGTGACCTTAAAGCCCATATTGAAGCCGAATATATGGCCATTGAAAAAACAAGCACAATTATCAAAAACAAGTTCAAGTCTTCAAAAACAGAAGACACCATTTTTTTGATCTACAGCGACTGCAAAGTGGCTGTTTTTAAATAGAATTCATTACATTGTCCAATGGAGAACAATATCAAAGTAGACTGGATTTCACGGAGGTCAGATGGTATTATTGTTGCTGACTTTTTTGCTCGCAAGGGAGGACATGGCTACGCTTCTGGGTCTTGTTTCAATGTTTAATAAAATAATAATATCCAAATTTTAGCATGCGTCTGAAAAATTATTCAAAAAGTCCTGCTTGTAGTCAGTATTTCACCTGTGAAAAAGAGCTCCTGACTGTGACGGCTTATTGCAGTTTTTATCGCTTTCTATTTTTTGCATGTTGCTACGATTGCAGCCATCGTTGCATATTTTTGCTAGTGCCTGTTCACTTGCTAGGTCCATTTAACCGAGCTTTTATAAAAAGGCTTTTGGGCAGGCCAGAAGATGTCAAAGAATACAGGATTCTACTACCTTGAGTGAGACCAGCACAGTCGAATTGAACGATGGTGCCTCTAGACTGGTAAGTCGATTAGACTCTCAAGATATTTGTCAAATGTTGCTGTTACTGTTGACTTTAACGCCGTCGCGCACTGGGGAAAGATTATTTTTCTTGTCGTTGGCAATTCTATAGTTTCTGCGATACGCATTTTGAAACGTACATCTCGCGCCAGTATTTTTTTTTAGAAAATGCTTAACTGTTGAAATGCTGTTTGTTTTAAGGTTATCTACCTCTTCTCTTTTGGAAAATCTTCTTCAGCGTTAAAAACAACCTGGGACATGCCGTCTGAACCAAATCAAGTTCAACAAGGGATGTTTTGAAATCTCTGTTTCCTTTTTGCTGGTATTCCATTAGGGTTCTTTGACTACCGTTTTTTTGAATAGCTTCCTACGTGACACAATCCGCGTAATTAGCTGATCGCTCTTAAAATGAGCGTTGAATTGATAGTATTATAATTTGGAGCGCCAACCTCATTGAGACAATTTTGTAGGTTAAAGGATTCATCAAACTTGTCCTCTGTCCATAGTGATGCAATTTCAAGGAGGGCTAGGTACTATTTATCAGAATTTGCTGCCTAATTGATGGTACTTGCTAATACAATCAACGTAATCTAGATGGGTTTCTCTGCTTTTAAATTTTTTGTGGTTCTTGATCTTACTCTTCAAGTCATAGTAAATGTGTCTATACCGGGAAAATACTGTGCTGCACGTTATAGCTCTAGCCTTAAGGTCTGTATGTGGTTTTCACCAATGTTAAACCATATTTCTGTCGGCCTCTCAAAAAACGGGTTCTAGGCATCAATCTTCACTGCTCAGGCAATATTGCTTGTGCATATATGCACCTATCTAACGATTTATTGCTCCAATGAAAAAAAGACATTTAGATCACAAACACTTGTCGCAACAAAACTGACAAAGTATAAGTTTTAATGCTTATACGGTATTTAGATTTCCATATTCAACTTCATGGGCCGATGGAAATCTTAGACAAATAACACTTAATAAATCAATACCAGATATTGACCCTCAGCAAAAACCTCAGCGAAAACTTCAGCAAGACGCTCTAATTAAGCAAAACGTTATCAAGCAGAGTAAACTGAAGAGTTTAAAAACTTGACTACCTCACAAAAATTTATGATTAATAAATAATTATTAAAAATAAAATAATAGTCTAAAGAGTTTTTATTTATTTTTTTCGAGAAGCGCTGCAGGCCAGCAGCTACATCCGACCTCATATACCCCATGGACAGTTATATCTTACTTTGTTAAGCACATCTTTGATATCTAACACGCATGGCACAAGCAACTGTTCAACATCGAGATACTCTAATTTGAATATCTGGTCCCTGGATCCAATTGTATAGAGCCCTCCTCCGCAAGTTCTGGCCAGGTTTCTGCCCAATATTTTTTTGGGCATCTAGCTGGTAATTTTTTGGCAGTATCCGGCTAGTCGTAATTTCTCCATTCTCTGATAAGTTTAGGCGCGGAAAGATTCAAAAGCAAACAAAGGACAACATGAGGGCTGTCAAGGCAATTGGAGTGACTGAACTGACTCCTACTAAGTGTTTTGCTAGAACACCTGGCGTTATTCTGAAACTTGGCCCAGCGCAAAAGATTATGAGTGACCTTATTTACAGCGACTTTCGGAAGGTCAAAGACGTCCTGGAATAAAAGATTTCCCCTGCAAAGGTTGTCAAAATTAGAGGCAGCAAAAAGAAAAACGTTATTATTGAAATTGAAAACTTTCAAGCCGATACAGCTATGACCCTAGATCTGCTCGAAAAAGTCTTGAGCTTATCCCCTTGGTACAAAGTCGCGCTCAACGGTGTATACAAAAATTGGCTTATCAAGGACAGAAAATTCGTTGACCCTGCCGGGCTTAGGAAAAAATAGAAGCTAGAAGCAACATCCACTTAACCTACTCACCCAAGGTAGTTAGATTCAAAGCTATTTGCTCTGACAAAATCTAACACTCACTGCTGATAGCCCGGATAGTCCTGATGAGCGCTTGCAGGCTAGCAAGAACGCACGCTGGCAAGAAAGGCATCATGCTACTCTACCCAAAGGGTGCCGTAGAGCAAGGTCCCAGGTGCGCCAACGTAGACACGAACTACCAAGCTTTCAATACTACCCCCAATGATCAATAAAGCGCGTGTATAAAAAGCAAAGCGCGGGCATATGCGTGTGGGCCAAATAAACCGCAACAACAAAATAGTAATTCTGGATGGGTTGTTGAAAAAAGAATATGATAATCTGATGGTTTAGAAACCCAGATTAAAATAACATATTAAAAAGAAAGATAGCTGAAAACTTATCTGCAACAAGAAAGCAAAGCAGGTTTGCGCGATTACCTCTGCCAGGAGAAGAGTAGCGAAGCATTCCCGAGTTGATAAGATTATGGCAATGAATGACGCTAATATCCTAGTATTGACGGTGCTGAGGCTACCAGCATCTACAACAGAATGACCAAAGATGCTCTCTTGCCGAAGACGTTTATTGGTAGGGCTGTTGATGATGGGGCCATTACAAGTATATTAGCTGAGAATGTTAACATCCATCTTCCGCGCTGGTAAAGTGCAACTGAGCCCCCAGCGAGTCAAAAACCTAGCGAGAAATTGGCAGCTTTTACAAAAGGTACATTAGAGCTGGACTATGTGGGGACCCTGGCAACAACTGCTCTCTCCGAAGCGTCATAGCAGAAAAAAACTGTTACAGAGTTAAAGTGTAGCAATTAAAAGCCAGACACGGTGCCCTGGTCTTTAAGTGGGGGTCTCAAAAAACAATTACATTTGCAAATGTGGTTAGCCTGAAACTGTCGACCGCCTTCTAAAAAAATGCGCCCTCTGCAAGTCTGTGTATAGACACCTGAGTGAAATCTCCCTGAGACTTGACCTCAGTATTCTCTTATTAGCAAGAATGGTATTAAAACAAAAACAAAATTGCTCGACTCACACCCGCATCTACTCAAATGATGGTTAGCTTAATAGTATAACTTTTAAAGGTTTTCCCAAACTGCCTTTTAACTGGGATAAACAAGGTGCAGTGGTGACACACAGGCTAAGTTTGTTGAAAATTTGGCGGCATCGAATGCCAAAACCCCAAATACCTATTAAGACAACTGCTTGACCAGACACGTCGAGATAAATGTTTTAGTATTAAATGCTTACTTGTTATATCCTTATTATTTTTTATTTGATTCTCTTTTCATGTATTTTGTAGTTTTTAGGTATTGGGACAATAAACAGGTTTATTTTTGTTATCTTTATTTTGTTGCTTCTTTCGTTTTATTTTATTATCAATTTTATCGCCCTCTCAAAATTCTCTAAGAATTGAGAAACATCACAACAACCCTGATGATGAATGCAAAAATAAATCCTATTTTTGCTTTTTTCCCAAACAACAAGTAAAAAAGGCTGAATGCATAGATGAGAGCGGCAACATCCATAAGAAATCTTGAGCTGGTTGAATTTTGAGAATCAGCCGTAAAGAAATTTTCTCTTTCCCTTGCACGGGTCAAATAATTCCAAAATGCCCAAATAAGCACGTATGTATTCAAAAGCAAGATTAGGCTAGTAACTGTGAGAGCGGCGTAATGGAAGGTTTTATCAATGCATTTCACAATGGTATCATTGGGCTCTGTATCATTTATTTTCACAATAATTAGGATTTGAGCAACAATTACAGTCAAAAAGACTAAAACCGAGCAGGCCAGGTTGATTATATTCCTCCAGATGTTTCTTCTAGAAGCCATATTAGGGTTTGTGAAATTTGGTGGGTTCTCTAAGTTTTTGTATGCCGGCGGACCCTGTTGGTATTCCGCGCGTTGGGCTGCCTGCTGACCTTGTTGGTCTCCCAAATTTTGGTTTGCTGAGAGACGCTGTTGGGGTTCCTCGCGTAGGTCTGCCAGCAGACCCTGTTGGTCTTTTAAATCTTTGCCTTTCAAGCCCTGTTTTGCCTGCTCAACTTGTTGCTTATTTAATTTTTCTATAGCGGCTAGAAGGTGTTCGCGTGCTTCACGTCTTCTAACAGCAAAAGAACCCATGATGGTCAATAAGAGAAACAAGGAGATATTGATATAGAGGTATCTAAGATTATTCTTTATCAAAAGTTTAAAAAAAAAATAGAAAAGATCATGGTAGGAAAAAATTTATAAAAGTATAAGGATTGGTATTTATAAATTTGACTATTTCTGGAACAACAACGTACAAGTGATACAAAGTATTTGAGACATATTGTGTGTTGTCGATTATTCTAAACAATGCATACAATCTGCTACCAAATTGGCGACCATAATTTTATCTTAAATGAGTAATTGTTTATTACTTACAGTAATAGTTTAAAATTTTGAGATATATAGATATTGGATGCTTTTTCTATTATTTGAAAATGGCGTACTGCAGGCAGTTGTTTTCTATTGGCTTCACAAGTATAGATAAAGTATTAAGGCGAAAGTCATATGTTTGGTATTCTGAGAGAAATAACATACTTTTTTTTGATCTCAATGTCTATCTCTACTCTTAAATGAAACCCATTTAAATAGCACTTTAGCAGTGTTAAGTTGTTTTCCGCAGGTTTCTAATTATTTAGCTCTTTTTTTTTCATTCATACTGCAGGCGACATTCTGGAGAAGGAGGTTGCGGTCCACCGTTGAGGATTGGGCTGGAACATGTCCTTGAATTGTAACTAACCAGAATTTTGTTCAGAGTTGACCATGAAAATCCTTTTTTGAAAGAATAAAAAAAATAGAAAAAAAATACTACTACTACTACGACTACAATAATAGTTAGCCATTTAGATTATTAGAACTTGGTGACATTTTGTGTACTATTTCCAAATTCCTATAATCAACTTTTTACAAACAGGTTTTATGACAGCCCTTGTCTTAAGGCAAGGTTTCCTAACCTTCCCTCGCACCCAGGGTCCTTGACAAGACGCATAAATGTGAGAAACCAAAGACCTGCTAATGGCATGATAAAAAAAACAAGGGATTATGCCTAAGCATTAAAAAATAAAATTGAACTTATTTGAAAGGCATTATTAAGAAAGATTGAGGAATTTTCAAAGATTAAATGTCAGAAAAAGGGACAATATCTAATAAAATGAAAAAAGATATTGAGATTCAGCAACATTTAAAAGAAGTATCAATACCTCTTTAAATTTTTGAATTTTTCAAAAGATTTAGAAAAGAGTTCAAATTATTAAGACCTGTCATTCCTAAGAAAAACAACAATTCATTTAATGCAGTACAAGACTATCAGTTTCCATTGCGTCAACAATCAACTCGCAAATCAACACTAAAAGACTAACATCATTACAAGGATTCAAGGTTTAAAAGATCACCATCTAAAATAAATCAATATCTTTTCTGTATGTTATATCTTCTAACTAAAAGAAACCTAAATTAGTTAAATGTTAACACTGAACATATAGTGAAACAAACTTAGTCTTCTTACCTTTTTATCCAACCTCTGTACTTAAGATTTGTAATCCCGTGTGAAATACACCAACCAGTAACAACTATTTAAAAAGTGATCCATTTCCAAAGATTTTCGCTTCAAACTCCAATCTCCAGCACTCTCCAGTTGTATAAAATGCAGTTTATGTACACAATTCTAAAGCTTATTCAAACAGCATGGTATTTATTTAGCCACAGCAAAAACAAAAACAATGAACGCAGCTGCACCTCGTCTCAACCATTGCTTTTGATTGACCTTCCAATCAAGATTCTTTCAATAATCATTTTAGAGCTTTTGAATGAATGGATCTTTATGAAAGTGCCACACATCACGTACTTGAGAGGCTATTTAGATTTTTTGGAAACTGTACCAGAACTATCAACTGATCGCATGATCCCTCTTAGCCAGGTGAATAAATTTTTTCATGAACTGGTTTGGACAACAACATTCAAATATTCACATTGGGACCCACATTATTACATACCACGCGGAATTGTCCAAGGGAAGTTCATGATTAGGACAAAGCCTTTTGTGTTTAGCCAAAGTATGTTGAAATCTCGAGGCATTGAACAGGTGAATCAGTTCTACATAAATGGACCGCTTTGCAAGAAGCAACATTGGTTTGTCCAAAATTTGATGTTAGACGTGTTTCCGTTCTTATTCTCATCAGTCGGAACAGGATTGCAAAGGTCGTTCACATTGCCTAAACTGCAATTCTTAACGAGATTGCGCATATCAACAACGTTTGTCGGTGAAACAGCAAAAAAGTATGAAAAGATAGAACAGCAGTTTTCGAATTATTATATGGAACACTACTACAAATTTGAAGAAATAGGCATCGAGCTTCCAGCCTATGTTGAGGATGAAATGAATCGGCAAACCTCTGACAAATTCGCTCTTAGATATAAGATTTTTTGTTATAACGAGGTACTAATATGCAATGCAATTGCCAAAATGATTTCACAGCTGGATCATCCAGTAAACTGTCAGGTTTTCAATTGTTATCCCAACTGCAAAGAACTTGAAATTCTATTATGGTGTTTTGCAAAGGAAAATATTATCAACCAAGTTGATACTTTAGAACTACGTTTAACTTCAAAGCATAATAATTGCAGGGAATGTGCAAAACTTTTTGGGCTATTGAATCTTGATAATATTTTTTTACTAAACACCCGACATGGCTTGGTTACTCAGGAATTAGCTGCCTTGCTAATAGAAAACAACCCAAGGTTACGTGTGCTTCACTGTGATGATTCAAATGTTTTGCATCTAAACTTTCCAAGCAATCTTCAAATTTTGAAAATTGGTAGTAGCCCATTTTTTTCAAAATTAAAAATTCCTATGAGTCAACAATTTCCCAGGCTGATTGAATTGAATTTAGACTTCCAGTCTCAAATTGATCAAAAATATATTAACGGCACATTTCTGCATATTCCAACTTTGCAAACATTAAAGGTTTCCGGAAGTGTATCTACGAATATTGAACTTATATGTTGTCTTTTAGAATCTAATCCCACTGTGACTGCATTTTCAATATACCAGCAAGACCACTACGAGAGCCTTGAGGCTATATATCGGCATCTGTCGCATGTCAAGCTTCTAGACATATCATATCGAGATAGATGGGACCATGTGCACATTCTCGAGTTTAATTTTGAATCATTGCTTGATGTGATATTAAGGAATGCCAGTTCCCTCGAGATAATATTGATTCAC
>JAKUCA010000619.1:0-11571 GCA_030567025.1 Geotrichum europaeum | reverse complement strand
TTTTTTTTTTTTTTTTTTTTTTTTTTTTTTTTTTTTTTTTTTTTTCCCTTTTTTTTTTTTTTTTTTTTTTTTTTTTGAGGCCATATTTGGTTCCTGCATATTTTTGCGTTTACGGTAATTAGTACTCTCTGGGCCCCACATAGGGTCAAATCTTTCAAACAAAAATTTATCGAGCAAAATCAGATTTCAAATCGAGATATTAGTAGCGAAGCACTATTAAAAGTCACCAGTAAAATTTTTTTTTTCGAAGATTGAGGAAAAAGCCTTCAAAATTGGTGGTAAAGGCACTGGATGCTCCAGTATAACCAGTTGCATATTACCGGCAACTAACTATTTGAAAAAGAAAAATGTTTGATGATATGTAGCTAGCCCAGCGAGAATGTTCAACAGGCACAAAAAACTGGCAACTTAGCAACAGGAAATAAAAAGAAGCGTTTTTACCAGTAAAAAAGTATTTCATGGACTAAATAATTCACTATAACGTGAAAACGACAAAAAGCCGAAAGACCTACAGACTTTTGACATACAAACGTCTAGACAGAAATTACCAGTAACATGCAAGAGAAGGTTGAAGGACCATAAGGAAAACAAAAATTAAAACAAACAAAAAAAAAAAAAAGGGCTGAACTGCCCAAAAGATAAACATGGATCCTTGTAAATTCATGCCAAATGTATCTGACAAACACACATGCTTTATTTTTGAGTTTCGCATCGAGTGGAATCTGACCGTTGCTGTAGGCGTCCAAATGAAGGCTAAGATGATAGAGTAGATGTAAAACTGACTGTTAGCAAACATCCATGTGGCCCACAAAAAAAAAAATGCCACTCTGGTTGAAACATCTCACTGCCCATAAAGGTTCTCGTCTGCAGGTGTTGGTTTCTGAGGTTAGGCATAAAGCAAAAGACGCAGGGTCCGTTTGTGTAAGCGCACCCCTTCCGAAAAAGTTTCAAAGATCATACCTGGCGGCCAAACTCTACAATGTGTCAGCGTAAGCTCAAAAGAAAGAAAAAAAAAAGAGGGTCATGACTCTTTGGTAATGGCGATGACCGTTTGTAGTGCTCTCGTCAAAACCTTACGTATCGACCTGAATGCGTATACAAATGTGTAACTTTAGACTAGGTAGATTTTGTTTCAATTTGAAGCAGCTCCCAAATGCCCAAAATGCTTTTTTTTTTTTTTTGTTCCCTCTAATTATGCTCTCTCTTGTATATGTGTACATTTTGCAGCTGTTTCTGGTTTTCTTGATTAGTCTTTTGTTTTTTTCAGGAAATGAAGAAAGCCTTTTTGGAAGTTTGTATAACTGTCTGGTAAAATACCCACGCCTGCGTGTTCTACCAAACCTGCAGTTACAAAATGAGATACACTTCATCCTTTTTTTTTTTTTTTTGGTCAGTGTTTGCACTTCTCCTGTGATTAGGGGAACAAAAGAATTTCATATTCTGTTGTTTAAACTCTAGCCGATTCATGTTCATCTCTTTGCTCTGGTTCATTCTGCTGAAAGTAATAGAATCACAGCAATATTCACTGCTTTGCATGCTAGTGAAAAAGCCCAGGCTGTAATTCCATTTAGTGGCAGGCACGTTGACTCAGTAGTTATGATATTTTGTGTTTACTCTACGCAGTAGGCTCATTGCTTTCAAGCACAACATACCTTGTTGAAACAGTAGTGGGGATAGGCTCTTACCAACCAAATAATGTATTATAGCTAGGGGGCACTCTGTAAAAGAGTGACTTAGTAGCTCAGAAACAAAGACGCTGAGAACTCACAGTTTTATAGTGGTCATCACCAGTGTATGCATGTACCATCGCCTGGGCAGCAGTTACGCGAAATGCCTTGAGCACGCTCTATCCTGCAAGTGAAAGTGGCAGTAAGATCTATTTGGAAAGGTAGCAAGGTAGAACCCCTTTTTTTGCGGCTTTTGCGCCGGGACCTGCTCTTTCAGCTTTACTTAGTCTATCATATATTTCACGAAGTCTGCTGCCGTGTATACGTGATATCTGTCAGTGCTTGTATCAGGGTTGAAAACTTGCGCAGGAGTGTATCACAGTTTCCACTGAGAAAGTGATTGTGTCAAAAAAGCAGGAACCATCTTAGATGTCTTGTATAGAGCTAACTACGTTCCAATACGTAAGCATGTAAGCATACGAGAGAACCTTGACTTGCTTCAGATGAAATCCTGTAAGGACTTTGCCTATGGGTTAGTTATGCCGATAGCCACTTTTGTTTTTTTTTCCTTGTCTTCTCAGAGTGTCAAAAAACATGCCGACAAAGCCATGACATAATCAGGTACATTTAACTTAAAACAGTATAGCGTATAATTTCTTTTTTTTTCAGTTTCCATCTCAGACCTGCAAGTCGACCACCATTGAGCCTTTAAGCGTTGTTCGTGTTTAGGCCATAGGGCAAGCGAATTCCTTTGCAATTTAAAAACGAATATATATCCCTCTTTTTCCCTCTTTCTCCTCCTCCTTCTTTTTTTTTTTTTCCTTTGCTTTCATTGTTTTTTTTTATTTATTACTCTGTCATTCGCAACGCTATCCATACTCGCAGTGTCGTCTGCCCGCAAACCAAAACATCAGCTCCCCTGCCTTTGTGTACCTAGAAAAAGACTCGACACACACTGACACCATCAAGCCTTTTCTTTGCTGCTTTCCGCTAGTACCATACCACTACTGCACCCAAAAACAAGCCTTTCATAAATCCTTCGCAATCAACAGCAATGCACAAGCCGGTCAGAATATCCGCATCGACCCTCAAATCCTGGATGGACAACCCACAGCAGCCCTTTGTCGTGATAGACGTTAGGGACCATGACACCTTTGGCGTAAGTATTTTTCTCGTTGCCTAGTTAGGCGAGCTTTATTCCATGCTAACAGCATTCTGTTCTACAGTCTCCCATAAATTCCTTTTTTCAAGGCCATATTCGCCATTCGATAAACGTTCCCGCGGCAAACTTTGTGCCATCACTGCCGTCTCTCTCGTCATCACTGTGTAATACTAAGCGTGTTGTTTTTCACTGTCAACTCTCGCAGTCGCGCGGTCCGGCCTGTGCGACAGCTTATTCGCGGCATATTTCGCACATTTTCCCCCACCAGGAAATCTACATTCTTGACGGAGGTTTCAATGAATGGGCCCGGTTGTACGGCCGCGATGCGCGCTACACTGAGGCTTTATAGCGCCCTTTGTAGTGGCGACCGCTGGTTACAGCAGGTCGCTCGCTGGTTTTTTCATTTTATTATCATCAATATTTTATTCTTATGACTACGACTCTGGCATGGCTTCTTTTACGATTTTCCGCAATAGATTTTTTTACTCTTTATGAACGTTTTCTTTTATTTATATCTCTATTTACTTATGTATGCAATAGGTTTTTTTTTTTTCAATTCTGGAATAAACTGCATTTTTGGTGGCTTTCATGGGTGTTTCTTCAAGCCAATAATTAGTATACTAAAAGATAGAGACTTGCAGGAAAGCAGATCGTGGTTTTGCACAAGTGAACATTCTGAAGGAGGAAGACGTTTAGTTGCTATTTCACGTCTACTGGTTCCCCAGCACCAAACCCGCAAGTTGGTCAAATTGACCACGACTGCAGGCCGTTTTTTTTTTTTTTTTTTTAACTCCCTCTGGAAAAACGGAAAAAAAAAAAAAAAAAAAAAAAAAAAATCAGGAGCAGAAAAAGCAGAGATGTTTCGTGCAACTTTCGTTTCCAACCGCCGAAAAGTGGCTGACCAGAGGTTACGGCAGGAGATGACCAAGCCGGTCCATTTTCAGACAGGGCTCTTTGCCATTATTTTACGCTGACACGATGATATAGAGCAGAAAACTGTTAAATCTCTTTTCTTTATACACTAATTTATTCATTTATTTCTTTTTTTATTTTTTATTTTATTTTTTTTTTTTTTTGGAGGGGGATGAGAGGGCAGGGGGAACAATGTGCCTGCGCAGCGGACTGTTACGCATTGGTTTCCGGTGCAATTTCGAGCTATGCAAGAAAAAGGCAAGATAGCAATAAACAGCGGTTGAACTGTAGTTACCAATGACGCTGGCCGCTATTACTGCTCCTCCTGACTAAAGATATTCTTTTTAATCTACTCCCACCATCATTTGCCTAAGCTTTCTGAAGCAATGAAAATTCATGAGTCTTTACTATTAGAACAACAGCTTTTTCTTCCGGTCTCAGGCCCTTTTGTTGTTTATTTCTCTAGTTTATTTTGGCGACGGTTTGGGTGGGGGGTTCTATTCTTTTTGGTCTTCTAGTGATGTCAGCAATGATGCTGGTGTAGAGATCCTCCCTCCCTTTCGCCTGGCACTGTGACGTCACAGCTTGCCTTGACACATTATGGCAGTAAAATAAACATGTGCATGTAGTTGCAGCTAAACTTCAAAAATCGCTAATCAGAGAAAATAAATTAAAAAAAAAAATTGAAAAATAATTATAACAAATATCTATAAAAACTGGATCGATACCAGTATTACTGCATGAGAAAAAAAATATCCATGACCCCCCAAGATAATCACGTTGAGTGTGAGACTGCTGGGTATTAATATGTAGACAGCAGTGTCAGAGCATTCTTTCTCAGCAGCTTTGTGCTCAGCGCTTGAGAAGTCACCAGCTGCGCCGCTGCATACATCTCCTCTCTGTGATACCAAGGGAGGAGAACCCTGATTCTCATACTTAAAGCTTACGTTTATTTTCAATACTAACAGCGGGCGGGGGCAGTTTGAAAAGTCTTTAGGACTTGAAAGTTTTTCTTGTCGGTAGCAAGTATATGCTATACTAGTATGTCCCATGAACAGATTGAGCACGCTAAAGCTAAGAACATTAACTTTTCAGGACTTTGGCCCGTGAGTCTATCTACGACATTCCAGCAAAATCGGTAATAGTTGCACGGAATAAAAGTTTAATATTGGGTTTGCCGTTGAAAATTTAGACCGCCTTTGTCAAATATTCAGTGGTTTGCAATAGCAAATAGCGATGCTTGGCTTATCGGTGCCCAGTAGAAAGTCCGTTCTGAGCCCTCGTGCAACAATAAAAAAGTCAAATCTGATACTAAACACTGTCATGTGCCTGGGTTTATTGTCAATAAAGATGAAAAAAGTTTTTTTTTCAAACTTCGATTCCTAGCGTTTCCGTCTTCCTCAGTAGTGGGAGCAATGTTAGCGACACATTTTGCTTCCCGAAATTTGGGGCTGAGCTGGCAGAATAGTGGGTGTCTGAGCATACCTGACCATCAGACACTACTTTCTGTAGGCATTTCACAATGAAACCATAAAATATATGAGATTCAGCATAAGATAGCGCGTCTACAAAAACATGGGTCTGGTTTAAAAAAAAAAAAAAGACAGAGTTACTTGGGTGCTAGTGTCGGCCATGCTCATTACCTTGTTGCGTGGTCTGCAGGCCACGGCGTTGTGCTGCAGTTTCTCAAGTATTCACGCAGGCCAAGGGTCAGCCAAACACCTTAAATTTTCTACAAAAGAACTGAAAGCTAATGTTATGACAAGCATCGGAACTTTCTGATTTCCGATTAGACTGCTCCATTCCGTGGCATCTGCCTCATGCCTCAAATTCATTTTGCCCCTAACAACTATGGCTTGATTTCCAACACCCTGGCATTTATAAAAGGCTATCGGTTAGACATATGGAAGACACTAGCGATGATTTGGGGTCGCGACAGCCACATTAAAGTCCACTGCTCTCAGGACACACGATGGCTCAAACTGGATCTCGGGAATCGGCTACCACACCACCCCCACAACGGTGCGTATTGCAAAGTTGTTTGTTAATTTATGTGGAGTCACTGAGTGGTTTTTTTTCCTTTCTTTTATCTAGTCAATTACTGCTACTGCAAAGCTGGTGTACTCTCTACCAACCATCCCTTGTGGTCAAGAAATCCAAAGGGACACAAATCATCATCTTTTGATCATCTCCTTTTTCAATATTTTTTTATTTTTTATATATTATTTTTTATATATTATATTTTTTTATATATTATTTTATATTTTATTTATTTTATTCTATCTTCTTCTTTTTTTTCAACAATCTTTATCTCCTACTCATCACTGTCTTCATCATTCTCTCTCTCCCCCTTGACAGCTGTCAATTATTCCAATTCTCTCACACCCATACTCTCTGCACCTTTCCCATCTTAAGTGTGGTAGTTGAGTCCGTGTGTCCCACAGCCATAGTTTTTTTTTTTTTTTTATATTTTCCTTGCAAATCATCCCTCCTTCCTCTTTCACCTTCAACTCCCCCAACATCTTCTTTACCGCCCGTCTCTAACCTACCCCAATGGTCTCTGCTTATGAGCCTGAAACGTAAGTGCCTATTCCAATTCCTTCTTGGCTTCAACCCTGCTCTTATTTTCCTTCCTTCTGCCTAAAGATCAGGCTACTTATCTTGGCCTCTTTTTATTTTTTTTTTTATGATGCACCAATTCCTTAGACTCGCTTAATTTCTCACCGCCTCGAAGCACCGCCCCATATTAAAATCAATGCCAATCTAACAATTTTATCTACAGCCGCTGCTGGGTCAAGGACGACAAGGAAGGCTGGATTGGCGCCGTCGTTTCTAAAAAGACCGTTGATGGTGACAATATCACCCTGACTCTTACTGTCGAAAATGATACCGTAAGCCCATCAGATCATCTTTATAGCTTTTTCTGTCCCCCTTCAATTTTTTTTTTCTTTTCCTAACATATGATTCCAGGAACTCACGATTCAAGCCACTAAGGCCGATATCGACTCTAACAGCGAGTCTTTACCTCCTCTCAGAAATCCTCCCATTCTCGAGGCCACTGAGGATCTCACTAGTTTGTCATATCTTAATGAGCCAGCGGTGCTACATGCCATCCGCATGAGATACTCGCAACTTAACATCTACACCTACTCTGGTATTGTTCTCATCGCTACCAACCCCTTTCAGCGGATAGATAGTCTATATACTCCAGACATTATTCAAGCATACTCTGGCAAAACTAGAGGCGAGCTTGAGCCCCATTTATTTGCTATTGCTGAAGATGCCTACCGCTGCATGCTCAGAGACAACACCAATCAGACAATCGTTGTGTCAGGTGAATCTGGTGCCGGAAAAACTGTTAGTGCCAAATACATCATGAGATACTTTGCAACTGTTGAGGACCCTGAGCGTCCTAGAAAGAAGTCCAAATTCAACAATCTTGAAGCCATGGACAAGACCGAGCAGCAGATTCTGGCTACAAACCCTATTATGGAGGCGTTTGGTAACGCTAAAACCATCAGAAACGACAATTCATCTCGTTTCGGCAAATATCTCGAGATTCTTTTCAACGAAGATGTTGATATCATTGGTGCCAAAATTAGAACCTACCTTTTGGAACGTTCTCGTCTTGTTTTCCAGCCCCCATCCGAAAGAAACTATCACATTTTTTACCAGCTGCTTGCTGGCTCTTCTGATGAGGACAAGGAAAGGCTTGGCCTTACAGAAGTCGCTGCGTTCAATTACATCAACCAGGGTGGCGAGCCCGAGATCCCGAACGTGGATGACTCTGCTGAGTTTACTGCTACGAAGCAAGCGCTTCTGACTATTGGCATCAACGAAGAAACCCAGAGTGAAATCTTTAGAATTCTTGCTGCTTTGCTGCATCTTGGTAATGTTCAGATCACTCCCACCAGAACTAATGCCATTCTGAACTCTGATGAACCTTCTCTCGTGAAGGCATGTGAACTGCTTGGTCTTGATCCTGTTTCATTTGCCAAGTGGACCACCAAGAAGCAGATCACAACCAGAAGCGAGAAGATCATTTCAAATCTTAATCACCAACAATCAATGGTCGTTAGAGATTCCGTTTCCAAGTTTATCTATTCTTCGATCTTTGACTGGCTTGTCTACTCTATCAACAACTCGCTGTGCACTCCTGAGATTCAGCAGCATATCAAGACTTTTATCGGTGTGCTTGATATCTACGGTTTTGAGCATTTTAAAAAGAACTCGTTTGAGCAGTTTTGTATTAACTATGCCAATGAAAAACTGCAACAGGAGTTCAACCAGCACGTTTTTAAGCTTGAGCAGGATGAATACATTAACGAAGAGATTGAGTGGAACTTTATCGATTTCTCTGATAACCAACCGTGTATCACGCTGATTGAAGCCAAACTGGGTATTCTTTCTCTTCTCGATGAAGAGTCTCGTTTACCCTCTGGTTCTGACGAGTCCTGGATTGGCAAGCTCTACCAAAACTTTGACCAACCCACGCATGCCAAGTTCTTCAAAAAGCCTAGATTCGGCAAGTCTGCTTTCATTGTTAATCACTATGCTATGGAAGTTACCTACGAATCTGAGGGTTTTATTGAAAAGAACCGTGATTCCGTTCCTGATGAGCATTTGGAAGTTCTCACTGCGTCTACCAACTCTTTCTTTAAGGGGGTTATCGAGTATGCTCAGGAACTGGCTGCTTCTACCGAAAAAGCTGCTGCTCCTGCAACCAAGTCTCGTATCACAATCAACAGAAAACCTACTCTTGGTGGAATTTTCAAGAGCTCTCTTATTGATCTGATGAATACCATCAACAGCACAAATGTTCATTACATTCGGTGTATCAAGCCCAATGAGAACAAGTCAGCTTGGTTGTTTGACGGCCCTATGGTTCTTTCTCAGCTGCGTGCTTGTGGTGTACTCGAGACCATTCGAATCTCTTGCGATGGTTTTCCTACCAGATGGACATATGAGGAGTTTGCTTCTCGTTACTTTCTGCTCATCCCCTCCACTCAGTGGGTTTCCGAGGCAAAGGAGTTCTGCGACCGCATTCTGCAAAAGAGCTTGCCATCTAGCGACAAGTATCAGCTTGGTAAGACCAAGATTTTTTTCCGTGCCGGTATGCTTGCGCTCCTCGAAAAGCTTAGAAGTGACCGCTTAAATGAATCTGCTATTGTCATTCAGAAGAACCTCCGCATGATTTACTACAGAAAACAATATCAACTAATTCGCCGCAGCATCATTGCCGTACAAACTTTCTCTCGTGCCTTTATTGCCCGTCAAAATATTTTGAATCTTCGTCAATCCAACGCTGCTGTTCTCATTCAAAAGGGTTGGAGAGGTTACCAACAGCGCCTTTCTTACCAGCAGACTAGAACCTCTGTTATCAAGGCCCAGGCCGCCGTCAGAGGTTACTTGTACCGAAGAAAGGTTTTGGAAGAAAATGAGGCTTCTGCTGCAACCACTATCCAGCGTCACTGGCGTGGTTACATTGCCCGCAAGGAGTACCAGGATACGAAGAAGAAGGTCACTATTCTTCAGGGTCTCTGGCGTATCACGCTTGCTAAGCGTACCTTAAACGCTCTGCGTGAGGAGGCTCGCTCTGTCAACCATTACAAGGAGGTTCAGTACACTTTGGAATCTAAGGTCGTGGAACTGACTCAGACAATGACTGCTCACCGGTCTGAGAACAAGAAGCTCAAGGAGACTATTGAGGCTCTTAATGCTCAGGTTGCCCTCTGGCAGTCTAAGCACACTGAGGCCAATTCCCAGGTTGATTCCTTGGAAACCAAGGCCCTTGACTCTGAAAAGGTTAACCAGAATGCTATTGCTTCTCTGCAATCTGCCATGAATCTTTTGCAGCAAAAGCATGACAGTAACCTTGCCGAGTATGAAGCCGTTGTTAAGGAGCGTGATGAAATTAAGACTGAGCTCGCTGAGAACAAGGCTGCTCTCCTGGCTGCTAAGGTCAGCTTGAAAGAGTTTGAGAGCTCCAATCACGAGCTTTTGGCCACCGTCGAGCAGCTTAGACGCGATCTTGAGCATGCATCTCGGGGTCCCCCTGCTTACCCTGGTATTGATTCCGCTAGCGTTGGTCTCCCGCAATGGGGCCAGAATGGTACTATGCAGTTCAGTGCGAACAAGCGTAACACCAAGAGACGCAGTCTTATCAACACCAGCAATAACAAGGACCCTGCCAACTTTGCTCCCAGACCCGCCTCTGTTATCTTCACTGAGCACAAGACCCAGAACAGTATTGGCAGCGATTCTGACGCTGAATATAATGCATACAATCTTGAGATTGAGACTCTTCTTGATGACTATAAAAATATCAGTCAGGAGGTTGTCCACGGTATTATCACCAACCTCAAGATTCCCGTTCCTCCTACCAGCGACGATGTTCCTCCCAAGGAGATTCTCTTCCCTGCTCATATTATCAGCTTAGTTACATCTGAGATGTGGAGAATGGGCTATGTCAAGGAGTCGGAAGCCTTCCTGGGCCAGGTGATGCAGGCTATCCAGGAGACTGTGTTGAAGTACTCTGGTGAAGAGATTATCAACCCTGGTGCATTCTGGATCTCCAACGTCCATGAGATTTGGTCATTTATCTGTGTTGCTCAGGTCAACATTGTTGAGAACGAGCTTTTGCTTGAGGAGATGGGCGAGAAGATGTTTGAAGACTACAGCAAGCTTGTTGATCTCGCCAAGCGTGATCTCGAGAGCCTTGAATTTAACATTTACCACGCATGGATGAAGGAGCTGAAGAAGACTTTGGACAAGATGATTATTCCTGCTGTCATTCTTTCTCAGTCCCTACCTGGTTTCATGACTCAGGAGAACTCGCGTTTCTTGGCCAAAATGTTCAACACGAATGGTCCTACTGCTACTATGGATGACCTGCTCAGTTTGTTGAACAAGGTGCACAAGGCTATGACTGGTTACTTCTTGAGCCCCGAGTTCATTAAGCAGCCCATCATGGAGTTGCTGAGACTGATTGGCGTCAAGTCATTCAACGATCTGCTGATGAGAAGAGCATTCTCTTCTTGGAAGCGTGGTCTTCAAATCAACTACAACATTACCAGAATTGAAGAGTGGTGCAAGGCCAACAATATTTCAGAGGGTATCATTCGTCTTGAGCATATCACGGAGTCTGTTAAGTTACTGCAACTGAAAAAGTCTACGTTGGATGACATTGATATTATCTACGATATTTGCTGGACCCTGACGCCTCTTCAAATTCAGAGGTTGATCAGCCAGTACTTGACTGCCGACTACGAGCCTCCCATCAGCAATGAGATTCTCAACATGGTGGCGCTCAAGGTCAAGAGTGACGAGAACCCGTCGGCACTCATGCTTGACCAGATCCCGCTTGATGACAGCGGTCCATTCGAGCTCGTCGAGCCTAGACAATTGGAAAGACTTGACTCATACGTGCCCGCATGGTTGCAGGTGCCCAAGGTCAAGCGGTTGTCGGAACTGACGGCGCTTGTCAACAGCCGCTACTATGTCGCTGAGGAAGAACTGCATGCCAACGGCCAGCAGCTCCGTGGCTTTGAAGATGAGGAAGGCAAGCTCGAGGAGGCAGCCCCGCTCGGCAATGCCAGCAACATTACAATGGAGTTTGGTGACGATGTGCCAACCCAGATTGTGCATTCATAACCGGGAGGTTGACGCAGCAGTTTTGCCCGAAATTTACTGACGAAAAAAAAAAAGGAAATTTTTTTTAAAATTAAACAAAAAGAAGTATTGAAAAGAAAAAAAAAAAAAAAAAAAAAAAAAAGAAAAAAAAAAAAAACAAAAAAAAAAAAAAAAAAAAAAAAAAAAAAAAAAAAAAAA
>JAKUCA010000618.1:0-11591 GCA_030567025.1 Geotrichum europaeum | reverse complement strand
TTCCAAAAGGACTTGAAATAGCAAAATCCTCGTTTCCTAGCAAGCTTGTTTCCAAAGCCGACCTAGCAACTAGTATGTAAACGCGCTCTCACCAGTGATGGCTCTACCAAGAATCAAGGCGTGAATATCGCTTTGGCCCTCGTAGGTCTGAACCACAAAGAGGTTGTGTGCAATTCTGGCAATGTGGTATTCATCACTAGCCGCATTACCGCCGAAGATCTCCATGAGCTTGCGCGAGTGTTTGAGCGCATTGTCGACATTCTGCTTTTTGATGGCACTGATCATTTCGGGGGTTGCCTGACCATTGTCCTTCAACCGGCCGACTTGCAGTGATGCAAGCTGACCATATGCCGCATCGGAAAGAGCCTCAGCCAGCTTCTTTTGGATTAACTGGTACTTGGCAAGAGGATGACCAAACTGCTTGCGCTCGAGTGAGTAATTACGGGCCAGCTTGACAGCCTCCTCAAGAGCACCAATAGCACCCCATGAGATACCATAACGCGCACTGTTCAGGCATGTAAAGGGACCCTTGAGGCCCTTGACCTCGGGGAACAGATTCTCGGCAGGGACCTCAACCTCGTCGAGCTGGATCATACCAGTGATTGAAGCTCTCAATGCAGTCTTGTTTTTAATAGCGGGAGTGGCCAAACCACCGGAACCAGCCTCGACCTGCGATCTTTCAACAATGAAACCTCTGATTTCGCCGTTAAGCTTGGCCCAGATGATGAAAACGTCGGCTATGGGGGAGTTGGTAATCCAGTTCTTGGCACCAGAGAGCAGGTAAACACCCTTCTTGGTGGGATGAGGTCTTGCAGTAGTCTCCATCGAGGCGGGGTCGGATCCATGGTTAGGCTCGGTAAGGCCAAAGCAGCCAATGAGCTCACCAGTGGCAAGCTTGGGAAGGAAGCGTTCCTTCTGTTCCACGGTGCCAAATGTATCAATGGGAAGCATAACAAGCGAAGATTGCACACTCATTGCGGATCTGTAACCCGAGTCGACACGCTCGACTTCGCGGGCAATAAGACCATAAGCGACGGTACTGGTGCCGGCGCAGCCGTAGCCCTCAATGGTGGGGCCCAGAAAGCCGAGCTCGCCCATCTCGCGGAGCATGGACTTGTCAAACTCCTCAGTGCGCCAGCCTTCAAGAACGCGCGGGTAGAGGCGCTCCTGGCAGTACTGGCGGGCGCTCTCGGAAATGGCAAGTTCCTCCTCAGTGAGCAAAGTGTCGAGTCGGAATGGGTTCTCCCAGTCGAAGCGGGCCTTGCCTGCAAGTACGGAAGCGGAGGCGGAGAACTGACGTTGTGAGACCAACTTGGCGTTGTTTGCAAAAATTGTTCTAATCATGTTTCGAGAGTGGAAAAGTATGGCTGAATCTGGGGAAGAAAATGTGTTGGAAAAGAACTGGAATTAATTCTAGGAGGGATGCAGAATCTGGTAGCTTTATATAAAAAAAACTTTGGGGATACAAACGTCGAGCCGGTAAAAAGACCGTTAATATGGGGTAACAAGAACCAAAAGAACCTGGTGAGAGTATTGGATCGGCGAGGAAACAAAAAATAAAAATAAAAATAAAAATAAAAATAAAAAAAAATAAAAATTAAAATAAAAATCTTACTGGGTCGCTTTCGGCGGCAAAATTGAGTGTGGAGGAAATGGCTCGGCCAATAAATAACAGCAACGAGGCTGTCTCCAATTTACTGGGAGCATAGTAAACTCAAACGCCAGCAATCACCGCTCACAACAGCCGCCGGCAGGGTCTAGGATGGATGGATCCGAAGGTTAGACTAACAGTAACAATAGCAAAAAAAATTTCCATGGCGCCGAGGATATAGACTCCAACAAGCGCCTGGCAGGATGCTCCCGACACCCATGTTTTCTACATTCACATTCTACAATCAGCAGACGTGGAGTCTTCTTGTAGAAATAATTGAAGTGCCTCCAAATGAATTTTGGGCTTTTTTTTTCATGGCGGGACTAATTTATATACGTGGGGGCCCAAAATATTGCCGAAGGCTTGATGAGGCAGCAGACCCAGGGTTGAGCATTTTAGGAAGGTCGATGAGGCTGGTGCGGAGGAAAAACAATTGATAATTGCTGTTATTACAATTATAATAATCAAGTCCAGGCTTAAGTCTTAATTGCCAAAATATCACATGCTAATTAACGCTTCGAAATTACAAAAAAAAAGGACCCTATATCTCATTTAACAACTTCTTTGGTTTTACTTCATACTAATAGAAAATTATCAGTTTTTGTAATACTTGGGTGTTTCTACATAAAAAATAAACAAGTAATTTTTACTCTTTTCTCATGCTTCATTTTCGCGCATATTAAATTAAATGTGCTTCACAAAACATCGTATTCCCCTTTTGCGTATACATTGAACCTTGGACTCGCATTTGTGCCTGATTATGGGGGCTTCGGCAAATCCCGATGGTGAAGCACGCGACATCAGAGGAGGCCCAGCAATAAAAAATTTTACTTGATCAAATGGAGGGTTGCCTTATGGTCGTGTATCATGTTCATGGCGCTACAGATAGATTGGGCCAACATTTGCGCAGGCGCTCTGCAAACATATGTTTGGCAACCTTGGACTTTCAACCAAAAACTATAATTTGGGATAGATGTGCTTTTACTTTTGCATCTCTTGAGCTACCGTTTGCAATTGATTTAAAAGAAACTGAGTACAGACAGATGGATCTCAATCCATATCACACTATAGTCCCTCATTTCCATACTCCCCGGTGTGGTTGACAGAAACCATACTATTTGTGCCGACCAAAGTGCTGCTAGGCATGTTCGCGATGGGTTCATTGTTGGCATTGTCCTGCGTCTTTTTGTACTTTTACACCAGTCGCTAGGTGCCCTTGCGGCTTAGCTTCTTTAAGACGGCCAACAGCGCTACCCGCGTCCTCTCGTCGTTGCTTGCGGTTGACCTTTTACGTCTGCGTGATTTGTGGAAGGATGGACTGGTTAGCGCTGACTGATTCTGTTTGAAAGCGGATTCACGCTGTTTGTAGACACCATGTCATTTTTTTCCTCATGCCAGCGTCACCCGTGCAAATCAAGAATTGGTTTTGACCCAAAAACTGGTTCATTGACCGCGAGGAGAGCATTGTCTCCAACTGTGTGCTGCATGACGACCGGCCAAAAGGTGATATGAACAGCCGCGAGGCAATTTCATTGAAGATGCTGTGGGCAGCCACCACTCGTTACAATCTCGGGCCACTAAGCACGCTGACTCTACGCGGGCTCGATTTCACCCAGTTTAACACCCATCTTTACACCATTCCAAGCGAAGCGATTCACATAATTTTGCTAATTACTATTACCTGGATAAGCAAGCGCGATTTAACGCACGTGCATTTAGTGCCTCAGTTTAATTACTCTAGTTCATTGTTTAGCTTTACCACGTTGGTGGTCAGGCTTGCTTGGCAACATCTGGGGTATTTATGCGGTTTTTGTTGAGTTCACAAACAACAACAATGATTTCACAGTCAACAATAATACATTTATTGAAACAACAACATATAGCGGTGGTGGCATTGGTATCGTCCAGATGCTGTAAAAGACTAACTACCTCACGCTTGTCGGCTGCGACCGCATCCTAAAAGGTCATCCCAAGTGATGAGCTTGATATATATATATATTATATTATATTATATATACGCAACCGGGCACACCAGCACGTCTGGGATGTAATGACAAAGAATGAGCAGAACGAGTATCGCACAACTATGACAAACAAATGTAACAACCGACTGGACTTTTGCATTGTCTATTAAATAAAAACGGTGGCAGCTTTTGGGACTTGTAAAACAGCTATCCAAAACAAATAAAGCTTTACGGCACTTCGTAGTTGGTTTTTTTTTTTTTTTTTTTGTGCTCTACAAATAGTAAATGTTTCACTCAGTTATAAATTGATTCCCATGCTTATGCAAATCAATGAAAGTTAAATTTCAGATTTGCAGTCGGGACCGTTGGGTTTAAGACTGAAGCGGGCTGAGATTCCGCAGATTGCCGCTCCCCAACCCCCTTTGGGCCTTTGGCGACAATGCAATTTTCTTTCATCTCCCAACCGCCGTCACCCGTCACCCCAAAAATCCTCAGACCCGATCCAAGTTTCAACCCTTTCTTCCTTCTCCCCCCGAACCAAACCATGCTCCACGAATGGAAGATCATCACAAGTAGACACGAGAACCTGCACCCTGTCGCCCAAGTGATATCACGTCTTTCACTTTCACTTGTTCTCTATTATCTGCTTCGCACTTTTGTTTTTACCTCATCTTCGCTTCGTTTTGTCCCCGTCGCGTTCCTCACTCTCATGGTTGCTTCTAGTTTCCGCATTTTAACTGACAAGAACGGCTTTGCGCAGTCGTTTCTTGCCTCTGGTGGCACCGGTAGCAACAGCTCCCGCGCTGCAATCCTTAGCGCCATTGCTGCCTTTGACGGCTACAAGGAAAATACGCACTCGCGACTAAAGCGCCGCTACGCGCTTTTTGCCAAGCTGCCGCTAGCCCACCGCCAAATTGCAACTGAGGCAGGCTATCTGGACCGTCTCCATGAAATGTCTATTCGCATCGACAACAATGCGCGCATCACCCATGCGCTTGCCAAGTTTGCGCGCCGCAAGCACGCGGTCAAGGACTACGAGTTACGCGTTGCGCGACCGCTTTCTAACGGCGCCGTCATTGAGCTGCTTAATCACTATGTACGTGACTGGTCCGACGAAACTGCCGCGGAGCGCAGCCGCTTATTTGAGCCGATCCTTGCACGCCTCCAGAAGGAGTTCCCCGCTGCCACCGCGGGGAAAAAGAAGGTGTTGGTCCCCGGCTCCGGCCTGGCGCGACTGGCGTATGAGATCAGCGCACTAGGTTTTCAAACGCAGGCCCAGGAGTATTCGCATTTGATGGACATTGCTGCGCAGTTTATCTATGAGCACAAGGGTTATCTTCCCGGTACTGACGGCGGGTTTGAACTCTACCCCTACGTACACGAGTTTTCGCATCAGGCTTCCACCGAGGCCCAGCTCCGTAGTATCACTGTCCCCGACACTGCTGCCAATTCAGGCTTCAAAAAGGCAAAGACCCTTCAGCTAGGCTACGGCGATTTCACGCAACTTGCCACCACCGCGGCTGGCCAGTATGACGCGGTAGTTACACTTTACCTCATTGATACGGCCGAAAACGCCATGAAATATCTCGATGCTATTCGCACGCTTTTGCGACCCGGTGGTGTTTGGGTCAACTTTGGCCCTCTTAAATGGGGTACTGCGCCCCAGGTTGAGTTTAATCTGGAGGAGCTTGAGCGGGTTATTGAAAAGTTTGATTTTACTATTGAGGATCGCTTTCAAGGTGAGAATGAGTATAATGGCGACCGGCTTGCGCTTTGGCAGGGCAAATACCGTATCCGGGGTTGGGTTGCGCGAAAGGAAAATGCCACAGTGGTAGTTAAATAAATGATGTTTTTCTTTGTGCTATATAGAACTTTTTTTTTTTAATTCTAGACTATTTTCTGTTTTTTTAATTCTAAGTATTATGAATTTATAATGGATCGCTACTTATCGTAACTCAAAGCCTTTGCTGTACAAGGTTCTAGTAATTACAAGGCGTAAGTACAAGGTTTTAATGCGAAATATTCGGACAGGTCACGCAAGAGAAAAAAAAAAAAAAGCTTTGAAATTGTTTGTAGCACACATTTGTGCCCCGCAAGTGCAAACCTCAAATTATTCTCATGAGCCGCTGGTGCCTTGGTTTATAGGCTTAAGAAAAATTAGAAAGGAATTTATCTTGGCACCCAGTTACCGGAAGTATTGAAACAGCGATGCCTAAGTTGAGTTTTTCAATTTGCTACACAAATTTGATCAAACGAGAGCAGGGGCCCTACTTGGAATTATGATCAGCTAGTTAATATTAAATAAAATATAGTATAAAAAACTTTATATATATATTAAATATGTCTAAAACGAGCGTGTATTTGAAATCTCTATCATTGCTAATTTTTTTTTACCAAAAAAAAAAAATTAGTTTATATCAAACTTACCCAGTCCGTGGCGCTTTTGAAAACCATTTCCAAAAATATTACTGCAAAGTAGTTATTACTATGATTGTAAGTAGCTGGAAATAGCCAAACATACCAAAAAGAAAATCTCCTAAAACTTGGTCTCCAGATCATCTTTAATACCAAGAAAAATCTTGGTGCAGGAGGGGGGGTCCTTTTTCCTTAACTTTTTGCTGCATTTTCTTTGCTAATTGTTTTCGGTTTTACCGGAGAAGTTCGATGGAATTTTTCTGCGTGCCAATTTCTGGTAATGATCTTCCAGGTGTTATGTTTTTTTTTTTCAGATTTTTTTCAGCACAGGTGATTACCTATGGAGAATTTGGTGTCATATTTTCAAGCCTCCCAATACACATTAAGAACGCTACTTTCTCAGTGTTAGGGAGAGTGTTTTAAAACTTAGTTTCTTATTTCCATTTTTTTTTTCATTACTTTAATTTTGATGATTAATTTTCAAATATTAACACTATTCACTTTTTTTTTTTTACATTTGCAAAAGTTCTTCTTATTAACTGGCAAATATATCTGGTGTTGGTTTTTTGTTGAACATTAATTTTTTTGATTGTGAAAGAGCTGGTCCAAACTTATCGCACAGCAATACCTAAGGGGCCAAGAAACATTAAAGTGATCATAGTTGATCGACCTAGTCAATGTCATAATATTAAACTAAGCGGAACAAGACGTTTTGCAATATTTTAACTAGCAGAATAATATATGTATATATTTTTTAAATATGAATTGTTAAATAAACTTTATCAGTGGCCAGAACT
This sequence comes from Geotrichum europaeum, assembly GCA_030567025.1. Taxonomy (NCBI): domain Eukaryota; kingdom Fungi; phylum Ascomycota; class Dipodascomycetes; order Dipodascales; family Dipodascaceae; genus Geotrichum; species Geotrichum europaeum. The sequence continues at coordinate 4,764 of JAKUCA010000618.1, read as the reverse complement.
GTGTAATGATCTTAAAGATAAGTCTTGTATAGCAAGACAAAAAAAGATTTGCGATAGCCTCGAATGTGGGGCAGAAATTATTTAAAAAAAATTTTTTTAAAAGAAAAATAAAAAGTCGGGGCACTAACTTTTTGGATTGAGTAGTTTTTAATGTAATATCATCTAGTAAAGATGCCTGCAATAAGTGCGGGTCAATATAAATTTTGACTTTGGAATTTTTTTCTACTTCATAAGGCAATATCGAAGATAAATTGGCCTGATTTTTGTAATTAAAAGAATGAAAAAAAAATTTACATATAATTCTATGATTGTTTTCTAAAAGAATAATTTTAATTACGAGTTGGCTAATTTTTTTTTTTTAAAAACAATTGAATATTTTCTTAGATTTAAAAGTGCAAAAACGAGACTTCGGATCCGTAGTCGAAAGTTACTCAAAGATATCTTGAGACCACAATTAACAAATCAGATTTAATTGGGATGGTGTTTTTTACAGGGTAGCGGGGATTGTGAAATTTGTGACAAAGCAACAAGGCTGATTCCAAGCCTAAGTTCTGCTGATGAGTCTTGAAAAAAAAAATTGATATGAAAGATTGGCAATTTTCGATAATTTTCATAAAGGTTTGTTTATGGTCGATAATTATTTAGAAATTGTACGCCTTAATTTCAAAGATTTTGGTTTTATTATGAGAAAGTATAGTCTGTCTATTATCGACTTTATAATGGATATAAAAAATATCTTATCAAAGCTCAAATGGCGTTAGATAATGAATGTTTTTTTTCGTTATAAATTGCATGTATTGGCAACTATATTACATTACAAAAGTCAAGAGATTGTTTAACTCAGATCACAATCTGTAATAGTTTGTAAAACCTGTTCTGTATAAAGTTGGTGTATTAGGGCATTCTTTTCCTCTAATTGGTCGAGTTGTAAATAAGCACTGCATTTCTTGGCGTGGACAGCTAGTTATGCCGATAAGCAGTTTGTTTGTGCAAAGGTGCCCTGGCTTTACCAATATTATACAATACAAGAAGGCCTAAGCAAAGATATTTATACACTTATTACTCTATAATTTCTGAGTGCAGCAAACTACTACACCCCATGTTATATAGAATCTGATTTCCGTACTTTTATGACCATATATTGTCAACTCATCCGTTATTGAACAGACGATAATCTGTTGAGCCTTGAAACTGTAGTTGGCATTTACGTTTAAAATGATAGCAACATAGCAGATTACTAATAATAGGTACACGTAAAAAAATATATATATACAGTATATATATATAATAGTAATAATAATAATAATAAAATTAGCCGGCGTCGAGGGCTTTTGTGCCACCGGAAAAAATACCAAACTTTATCACACACACAAAATACACACAAGTAAAATTTCGGGGTTTATTTTTATTTTTTTTTCTTTAACTTTGGTCTCGCTTAACCTTAGAATCTTAAAGCTGGGGTATGTTAGTATAAAAAAAACATAAGGCTACAATAAGAACAGCAAGTTTTTGTTACCCCTGAGGTTCAGAGACATTGTACACATAATTTCTTTGCAGTTTTTCTTCATCTCTTTATTTTTTTTTTTTAATGAGCATTGTCATTGCTCCTTAGACTCGAAAAAAAAAACTAACAAAAAAAGCCTTTTTTTTGTTTTTAGCTGGTTGAACAATAGATATGGATGGTACAAAAAATCTACATGAACCCCACTTCTACCCCCAACTTGGGGGAACAAACGGCTGTAATACATTCGGTTTCTTTTTTTTTTCTTGCTGGTCAACCAGGGAAAAGCAGATTCGGGAGGTGAACGTTTTGGCTTAAAAAGCCAAGATGACAATAGAGTTTTGAGTTTTGACGACTGACAACCAACCAATTTCGACTTTCCGTTCTTTTAACGCCAGGTTACTACGTAAGCTTTTACTTGGCCAAATTGAGAATAAAACCGGACTTCTTGTAATAAACCAATAACTTTATTTTTTTGTTTGTTTGGCTACTTGATAATAATTGTTATCATGATGCGTCACTCCACAACTTAGGAATACCACTGCCATTTAGTACTGGAGGTTCATGCAACCTTCAAGTCTTGAAGATCAGCATTTGAGCTCGAGGTTTACAGCGAAAGCAATTTTTTAAGCAGCGAGCATAGAAAAACTTAAACATTAGAATAGTTTGATGCATTGATAGTGCCAGTATTTAGGTATTATTCTAAGCATAGCTTTGACATCTCGCACAGTTGTTGAATGCACTTACGTGCGTGCGTGTCGCGTACAGCTCAATACCCGGATAAGATATTCGGAAAGTTCAAGCGTCCTATTTCCCCGCAAAAGGGCACGAAGGCTCAAAACAATCATAAAACATGGTGGGTTGACATGATGACCATAGTAACAAAAAATATAGATCGTGCAAGAAAATTACTGGTAATAGTAATCCCTCGGGATTGTGTGGGGTAAAAGCAAAATTCAAACCCTATATCGGTTCAAAGATAGCAGTTAATCAAAACTTAAAAGAAAGACCGGCGGGGGTCCTGAAAAGCAGATGATGGGTCACAATTTGATAATCATTTGCAGCCATGTAGAAAATTGGCTTTCTGGCCTGGCACTTGGCAGGGACAAATTGATTTCTTGGCACTGGAACGCCTGCAGGAAAAAAGAAAGAAGAGAGTGGTGTAGAAGTAATGACTCTGCTTACGCTGGGCTTGACTCCAGTTTGGCGGAATATAGAATAAGAAATTTATAAAGGAGTGATGCAGCGCATGCATTTATTAACCGGTCACACTAAGATAAGTCTAGGTCATAGGAGCAAGATTTTTGTATAGTCCGGCCGGACAAATTCTGTTTTTTACATTTATTTTTATAATTTGTTTCTGTAGTTTCCGAAGGTTCCCGAAGTTTGGTGCATCTGGCATCCAAGTAACATTCACTCTATGACCGGCGTCAGCCAGACAGCTCCTCATTTTGATTTGTTTTCTCATTAGTACGTCACTCAGCAGCCCCCAAGTAAGTACTCTCCTCGATGTACAACTTTTTTACTTTGATTGGTAATAGTACAGAAAGATTGTTTTCTAAAATATATCAAGCTTTTATCAATAACAAAAGTTTTAGTATAAATACTCTTCAACTTCAATCCTGGCTATTTTTTTGATCTCTACTCCATTATTTTTATATCACTTATCATTATTTTCATTAGCAACAATGGATCAAAAACCTGAAGGGGAACTTATTGAAGTCGTTATGTCGGCCTCCAAGGAGGAGCTCGAACAAGATGCCGAAGTTCTTCGGCTCAAAACCCTTTTGTACACACCTGAAGAAGAAAAAAAAGTAGTGCGCAAATTTGATTTACATATTCTCACATTTCTTTGTGCACTTTATATGCTCTCCTATCTCGACAGAGGCAATATTGGTAATGCGAAAACCGCTGGAATGAACGAGGATCTTGGCCTGACTGACTCGCAGTTTCAGTGGCTTTTGACCATTTTTTACATTTCATACATTTTATTTCAGTGGCTTACCATGTTTTGGAAGATTTTCCCGCCGCGCTTCTACGTACCCTGTGTAGTTATTGCCTGGGGTGTGATTTCTTCATGTTTTGCTGCTGCCAGTAACTGGGGCGGCCTAATGGCTATGCGGTTTTTGCTTGGAGTGCTTGAAGCTGGCTTTGGTCCTGGAGTGCCATACTACCTCACTTTTTTTTACTATCGTCACGAGGTTGCCTGGCGTACAGGTCTTTTCATGGCTGTGTCTCCGTTGTCCTCTGCCTTTGCTGGTGCTCTTGCTTACGGCATTACCAAAAACAAACTTGCTATTGAGAATTGGCGTGTCCTTTTCCTTGTTGAAGGTCTGCCTACTATTTTTGTTGGCTTTATGGGTTTCTACGCTATTCAGAACGAAGGCCGCTCCTGCATGTTTTTAACCTCTCGTGAGCGCGATGTTGCCGCTGCTCGTACTATTAAGCAAACGGGTTCTGTTGACCGCGGTACCAAGTTTGAGCTGTCAGAAATTGTCAGCTCGTTTACAGATCTCAAAAACTGGTGCTGCATGCTCATGTTTTTTTCAATCAATGTCTCGTTTGCAAGTTTGCCCGTGTACATGCCTACCATTATACACGAAATGGGGTTCTCGTCCGTCAATGCCCAGGGTCTTTCGGCGCCACCTTACATTGTCACCACAATCGTTGTGCTCCTCGGCTCATGGCTCTCTGATAAATATCAGGTTCGCTCGTTTTTTATCTGCGGAATTGCGCTTACTGGCTCTGTTGGTTATCTTCTTCTTGCCTTTATTGATAACGTCGGAGTCCGGTATTTTGCTTGCTTCCTCATTGCCATTGGCATTTTCCCCGCTGTTCCTTTGCTTATTACTTGGAGTGGTAACTGTCATAGCAGCGACGGCAAAAAGGGTGTTGGTTTTGTGCTTCTTCAGGTTGTTGGCCAATGTGGCCCGCTTCTTGGCACCCGCCTTTTCCCTGCGAGCGATGGACCCCGCTACCAAAAGGGCTGTCTTGTTTCCTTTGGCTTTTTGGCGTTCACTTGCATTTTGGCGCTGGTTCTACGCTTTCATCTGCAAAGACTCAATAAAAAGCTTGATGGCGAGTATGGCCCCGTTGATCCCGATGCAAGAGCAGTGGTTGAGACCGGTCAAACCAAAGAAAACTTTAGATTTATTCTTTAGTTGTTGTCTTCCCATAATGAGTTTTTTTTTTTTTTTTTTTTTTTTTTTTTTATACATATACCTTTTTTTTATTTTTATAAATTTTTAAAAAAAAAAAAAAAA
>JAKUCA010000617.1:0-11623 GCA_030567025.1 Geotrichum europaeum | reverse complement strand
GCCACCACCAGACACAGCGTCAAAAAGTAGTGGTAAGCGCTCGCTCTCAGCCCAGTCGGTGCCGCCGGCGGTGACAGCAGTAGCAGCAGATTCTTCGCCTAACAGTGGCAGCAGCACGCCCAGAAGTAGGAGCAGCGTGGGGTTACTCTACGTGTCGTTTCCCTCTATATCAGATGAACCCTAAGACCGTCCTCATGCTATAATAGTGGTTTTTGCGATTGCCACAGAATTTTATTACTTTCGTATCGATAGTATTGAACATTCTGCTACTGTGCTGTTAGGAAAAAAAAAAAAGAGCCTAACACCAACGCCCTGCACAAAAAAAAACAAAGCGGTCGTCTGGACCAAGCCAGACACACGGGGCTCTGTTGGTTGCGGTTTTGGCTGATATCCTTCATCATCGTCATTATTTTCAAATCACTCTTTTTTTTTTTTTTTTTTTTTCAATGTCACACAAGATCAATGCGTTGGCACATTTGTTCCAGACATGGTTAGGCTATTTTTTTTTTTTTATGGTTTGTTCAAGAATTTTCGATTTTAATTTTCTGTTTGCATGACACATTCTTTACATAATAATTACATAATGTTACCCGTAAGTTGTTTCATCATCCAGGGAAGATCATACTGATTAAACCTCCAGTTCTAGCTGTAAAATCCAGTATACCAGATTCAAATAAAGAGCCTGGCCATCAGCAAAACTGAATTCATATCTTTATATTAAATCACTTTTTCGACAGACTCTTTGTTTTGTCAAGAAGGGCACCCGATTTCAATACTTTAACAACAACATAATGGACCCGACAAATCCTCAAGAAGACAACAATTCCGGGCTCGTTGCGTCCCTAGTTGAAAAAATCGAGGCCAAGGAAGCTGAGCATCCTAACACCAATCCCAGATTTAAAGTGAGCTCCACTGGTAAGAGATTAGCACCACGACAGACCACTTCACTCTACGATGCGAATGGGTTTAGAATCAAGAGACAGCAAATGGATGCTAAGGAGATGACTCCCAGTGAGCAAGTAGGTCGGACAATTGAGGGTGTCTCTAGTGAAACTACTATTGCCGATGAAGTGGCTCAAGGTGCAAAGTACGTTATTGATGGTAATCTGAGAAGAGTTCCTCCTTACTACTTCACCTACTTGACTTTTTGCAAAGAGCGTTGGAGAGACAGAAACATTTTTGAGCTTTTCACCTCTGAGTTTAGAGATAGAGACGCTTCTTACTACAAACAGGCTATTGAGCGCGGTCAGGTTACCGTTAACAAAAAAGTTGCAAATCTTGATACCATTATTAGAAACGGGGATCAGATCAGTCATAGAACTCACAAACACGAGCCTCCTGTCACCTCGAGGGAAATCAAGATTGTGTTTGAAGACGATGAGCTTTGCGTAATTGACAAGCCTTCTGGAATTCCTGTGCATCCGACAGGTAGATACCGGTTCAATTCTGTTGTTCAGATCCTCAAACATGAACAAAACAAAAATGTTCACCGTGAGTAAATTCATTGATGCTTTGATTTTTTTTTTTTTTTTTTTGGCACTTTTCTAACACTTTTACTAGCATGCAACCGCCTTGATAGATTGACTTCCGGTTTAATGTTCCTTGCCAAATCCGGCAAAGGTGCAGACAAGATGGGGGCACTTTTAAGAGACAGAGAGGTCAAAAAGGAATATGTTGCAAGAGTGAAGGGTGAGTTCCCTCTCGGTGACATTGTCTGTGAGGAGCCGCTTTTGACTGTTGCTCCTAAGGTTGCTCTTAACCGAGTTAAGCCTACTGGCAAGCCAGCAAAGACTGCGTTTAAAAGAATTTCCTACGATGGCGAGACAAGTATTGTCCGCTGCCGCCCCTTCACTGGCAGAACTCATCAAATCAGAGTCCATCTTCAGTACTTAGGCCATCCGATTGCCAATGACCCTCTCTATTCCAACGAGTGGGTTTGGGGCCCTGAGCTGGGTAAGAATGGTGCTGGTGACGATGAGACCATTGCTGAGCGACTGGGACATATCGGTAGATCGAGACCCGCCGGTACCTGGATCAATCCTGTTATTGACGAATCGGATTTCAAGGGTGAAATGCTCACTGGAACTAAGTGTGAAGTTTGTGAGACCGATCTATTCTCTGATCCCAGCGCAAACGACTTGGATTTATGGTTGCATGCTCTTACCTACTCCGCAAACGACAAATCGTGGAGCTATGCTACCCCCTTCCCTGAGTGGGCGCTTGAGCCCAACAGACAGTATATGGAGCTGGCATTAGAGGAAGCAAAGAGGTGCGAAGGCACTGAGACTGCGTTCTCGGTTGGGGCTTTGTTAGTCAAAGACGGTGAAATTTTATCTACTGGCTACTCCCGTGAACTTCCCGGTAACACACATGCTGAACAATGTGCGCTTGAAAAATACTACGAAAAGACTGGAACTCGAGAAGTTCCTGAGGGTACCGTAATATACACCACCATGGAGCCTTGCTCTGAAAGGCTCAGTGGCAACCTGCCCTGTACCGACAGGATCCTTGACACTAATATTAAGACCGTGTTTGTTGGCGTTTTAGAGCCTGATACTTTTGTTGCCAACAATGTTGGAAAGCAAAAACTGACTGACGCCGGCATTCATTACATTCATATTCCGGGATATGAAGAAGCTTGTCTTGCTGCTGCGACCAAAAAGCCTTAAACGTATATCTATTTTGTATTTAAAGTAGGATTTGGTTTATAAATCTATATTTTTATATCATGTATTTGTTTTATTCATTTGAGCACAAACAGACCTTTGTGTTGTAAGGTTGAGTCTGTTTTTTATATCTGTGATAAATTTCAGTTATTGTAAGGTGTTTTTGAATATTTTTCAACTCCTCAAAAAGAGGTTGGGACTGGTACAAATAGTTGCACTCTCATGGGGTTTCCATTTTCGACTCACAAGTGAAAATTTCCATTTTTTTTTGTTTGGCGCTACATATCATCGCATTTTTTTTTTTTTTTTTCCCCTTCCTTTCTTTTGTTATTACTACCAGCTTTTTTGTAATACAAGACACCCTTTTAAAACACCAAACATTCGGTATTAATAGATAATCTTGGGGCGAAACTACATCAAAAATGTCAACCAAAGGCTCTAAACCTCTTTCTTCTAAGGATCAATCGAACTTCCGTGATGCCATCAAGCTCTACGAAGCTAATCAATACAGAAAGGCTCACAAGATCACAGAACAAATCCTCAAGAAAAACCCCGGACATGGTGAAACTACTGCCCTGAGAGGCTTGATGAGATGTCATCTAAACCAGAAAGAAGAGGGCGTTGCTGATTTGAAGAAGGCTTTGACGACTGACCCCGAGAGCTACATTTGCTGGCACTTGTATGGCATCCACGCTAAAATGGAGAAGAATTATGAGGATGCAGTCAAGGCCTTCACCAAGACCTTCAAGCTCGAGCCCAACAACGCTTCCGTCTGCAGAGATCTCGCCATGCTACAAGCCCAGACTAGGCAATTTGCTGGTGCCGTCGTCGCTAGAGGCAAAATTCTGGAGGGAAAGCCTGGCTTTCGTCAGAACTGGTCTGCCCTTGCTGTCGCGCAGTTTCTCAACAAGGAGTACAGTGCCTCTGAGAACACTTTAACCAATTTTGAGAAGGCGATTAACACTAAACTTCCCAAAACCGACTTGGAGAACACTGAGATGATTTTTTTCAAAAACGTTGTCATCTACGAAAGCGGCGATGTCGCCCGCGCGCTTAAACACTTGGAAAGCATTGCTGACGATGTTAATGATCCCTTGAGCGTTATGGAATACCGCGCCAAATACTTGCTTGAGCTTGGCCGCAAAAAGGAGGCTGAGAGAGAGTACCGTGCATTGATCAAGAGAAACCCCGAAAACAGAGAGTATCTTTTCAAACTCGAAGAAGCCCTCAGCATTGATCCCAGCAACACTAAGCTTCGCAAAATTCTCTACGAACAGCTTGCTCAAAAGTACCCTAGAAGCATTGTTATCAAGGCCATTCCTCTAGAGTTTCTTACTGGTGCTGATTTCAAGGCCTCTGTGACCAGCTACCTGACAAATTTTTTCAAAAGAGGTGTTCCCTCTACTTTTGTCAGTCTCAAGTCTTTTTACAAGGATCAATCCAAGTTGAAGATTATTGACGAGGTTGTCACCGAGTTGTATAAGACCCTTTCGAGCAACCCTGGTGAAGGTAACTCCCTCTTATGGCTCACTTTTTACTTGGCGCAACACTACAGCTATCTTAAGAAGAACGATGTTGGTCTCGAGTACATTGATAAGTGCTTCAAGCTTAGCCCTGAAAAATTTTTTGTCGAGTTCTCCCTTGTCAAAGCTAAGATTCTTAAGCACGCTGGTGACCTTGTTGGTGCCAGCGCTGTCTTGGAGGAAGCAAGAGCTTTGGACAAGGCTGATAGATTTGTCAATTCCAAGACTGGCAAGTACCTTCTGAGAGCCAACAAGATTGAAGACGCTATCAAGACTCTTAGTATGTTCACCAAAAATGATGTCAATGGCTCTGGTGTCCGTGACATGCACGACATGCAGTCTTTGTACTGTTTGATTGAGCTGGCCGAGGCTTATAAGCGTGTTGGCAACTATGGCCCTTCCTTAAAGAGCTTTGAGGGCATTTACAACGTTTTTAGAGAGATTTTCACTGATCAGTTTGACTTCCATTCATACAGTTTGCTCAAGGGTACTGCCCGTGCTTACATTGATATCATTAATTTTTCTGACAGTGTCTACGACTTGCATACCTATCATAGAGCCACCAAGGGCGCTACTGATCTTTACATTACTATTAAAAAGGATAACGATCAAAGAAAGGCAGACGAGATTGCTGCTGAGAAGGCGCTTGAACAACTCAGTGAGGAGGAGCGCAAGCGCGCTCTAAAGAAGATCAAAAAGGACAAGGTTAAAGAGCTTAAGAAGGAGGCTGAGGAAAGAGAAAAGCTTGCTCAGGCTGCTAAAGCTGCCAAGGACGATCCCAACACACCTAAACCTGCTGTTGACTTGGACCCCAATGGCAAGAAGCTGCTGGAGACCGAGGATCCCTTAGCCGAGGCTGCCAGATACTGGAAGCCCTTGAGTGAACAAGGTCCAACATCATTAACTACATGGACTACCGGTTACGAGATTTACTTGCATCAGCACAAGTACGTTTTGGCTTTACAGGCTGTCTCACCCAAGGGTAAGACTAGTGGCGCTTCTGATGCATGGGTAGCGCAAAGAGTTGCTAGATTGAAGAATGCTGTCCAGAACCCTGAAACTGAAGCTGTTGTCCCCCCTGCCATCAAAATGATTGTTGAACGCACTCTTCCTAATGCCTACACTGGTATTGAGGCTGCTGATGACCTTGTCAAATTTGTTGAAGAAAAGGTTTTGGGCACCACAACGGAGTCCGTCTTTGAGTACATCACCTCTGTTCTTGAGATCAAACGTGATGCGGCAAATCCTCTTGTTGAAAATGCTGTTTTTAACAATCTACTTGCCAGTGAGGATGTAGAGCCTCTTGCTGCGCTCCGAGGACTTGAGATTTTGAAGAAGCTGGGCAGTGAAAAGGTGGATGAATTTAGACAAAAGGCTGGCGCCCAATGGCCTTTGGCGACTATTTTTTAGAATGTTTATATTTCCCATACAGTATAGGTAATTGCTCAAAAAGAGCTAAGAGATTCTAAGATGTTGAATGTTTTGGAGGTAGTTGTTAGTGGCAGTTTGTGTAACAATGAGTTTGGTGGCAGTTTAGCGATTTAGAGTAAAGCTGATGTGACACTTGAAACATTATCAAATTCAATGGGGTTTTTTTTCGTGAGTAGCAAGGGTGAAATACCAAGAACTACAATTCAAACAAAACGTAGATTAATGTTACATGCAGCAAAAGACCCCTTTGGTCTGCGTCTAGACTATTCATATGGTTTAATTGTTCATCATCAATAAGGTTAAAATGGTGAAGTTAAAATAATAAAACAACAAAACGTTGTGTGTTTGTTTATGATGTAATGCGAAACCCAAATTCAGACAAAAAAAAAAAAAATCCAGAAATTTTTTTAATTTTTTAAATATTTTATGTGGTGTTTTATGTCTTTTCACTTCCCTTTCTTTTATCGTTTTTATTTATTCCCCCTTTCCCTTCATGAATCTCCACTAATATCGCTAGATCTTCATACCAACTTTTTATTTTTTGAACCCACAGCCATGAACAACCAGGGCTCTTCAAATCATTTACTTTCAAGAGACGTTTTGACGCGGGGGGTAGACTCGTTTAGGGACTCTGGAGGATACTATATAAACGAAAATGATCTACTGGATCTCGAACCAGTAACTTCCAACGGGTATCCTGACGACGATTCCGCCTACCTTACCCTCGGCAAGCCAGTTGGAAATGAAGTGTTGCTTTCCTCGACAGTGTCTGCTCAGCCAATAGTCACACAGGGCTCTAGCAGCTACATTGACACAGCCAGTGTCGGAGGAGGTGGCAACTTTGTCAATAGCCCCCCTCCACCCCTGCCCCCTTCAACCACGCACATCTTAAGCCCGACGTTAGAGAATGCCACTGTCAATGAAAATGGCAAACTTAACGTTCCCTACAATGGGGTCCAGGTCTCGACGTCGCCATTTAATAACTTTATGATCAACCAAAGCATCCAGCAACAGGCCAACTTCAACGCGGCTGCTTCGAAACAACGCCCATGGCCTCAACAGCATCCGCTTCAACTACAACAACAATCACTGCCACAGTCACAGATTCAACAGCAGAAACAGCCTCAACCACAAGTGCCGCAACAAACCGCTCAAAAGATCCAACAGGTACAACGATCCTCGTTTCAGCAGGCCCAGGCACGGCAAACCGGGCTCAATTTTACTCCCGTTTACTCGCCATCAAGCTCGTCGCTCCATCCTTACGGTATGACTCAGATTGCATCACCCTCGCTGGTCAACGACTTGCGCTCTGGCAACTTTTCGCCACCCCATGCACTTCGATTCTTGCAGGACCATGGAATTCGGAGCAATACATCTTCACCAGTGGGTTCGCTGGGCGACAACTACAGCATGAGCCCACCGCCCAAGCCTTCGCCTATCAAGCTGCAGAACAAACTGGCAAGTGGAGGACATTTAAAGGCCCAGTCGTTGGACGAAAAGCAGCAGCAAATGATTTTGGCGGAACGCCGGAGGCGGCGTCGTGAGTCACACAATGCGGTAGAGAGACGCAGACGAGACAACCTAAACGAGCGAATTCAAGAGCTGGCCACTTTAGTGCCCGATAGTTTACTATACCAGGTTGACAACCTGCAATCACCCAGCTCGCATCAGACAACGTTTACCAAGGACGGCAAGCCGAACAAGGGCACTATCCTGGCGAAAAGTGTCGACTACATCCGGCACCTTCAGGGTGTCATTGACGATCAGAACCGGCGTGAGATGGAGTTGCAAGACATGATTCAGGCACTCGAGCGGCAACTTGGTGTCGAGGTTACGCAGTTTACACATACCTCGGCTGAGTTGGCGCTGGCTAAGATTCGGGGTGCCGATGTGCCAGTTCCAGGCGGCGGCGGCGTTGGAGAATTTGACCTTGGTGATGATGAATACAATGTCTTGTCTCCGGATAGCCAGACCGGTGCCGTGGTTACACCCGGGGGCGCTTCGAGCTCCGGTCTAGTCAGTGCCGACGCCGGCCTCGCTGGCTCAGAAACCAGTGCGCCTGCCAATAGCAACAAGAATAACAGCAGTACAGGCTATGACTACGGGGTACCCTACTCACCCAACTGAACCACTGCGATTCATCCGGGTCTGAGCATTTTTATTTTCCCTCTCCCATGCGTTGCTGTTTGTCTTTTTTTTTATTCCCGTTTTCTCCCTTCTCCTGATTCTTCTGATTTAATTCAATTTTTTGTTATTTTTTTTTTTTTTTCCCCCCTAGGATTCTCTCTACTGTTGAACCTTTTTTCTCTTCTTATTTTACTTGATCTATTAATATTTTGATACGAACTCGATGAATTATATTCAATAATAATATTAATACCACTACCACTTATAATAATAATAATAATACTACTACTAGTAATAATAATAATAATAATAATAAATACTTGTATTCAATTTTTTTTTCTTGTTCAGTCCATAACTTTGCTAGTAATTAAGAATAGTGCATATATATATGAATAGTGAGACATAAACATTTGATAAAGACCAAATTATTATTTTTGACAGCTTGATGATGTAATAGGGATCTAGTCAATAGCAAAAAAAAAAAAAAACAAGAGGGCCCTGGGCCATTGTCAGTGGCAGTTTGTGCTACGACTTGCCAGTTTACACTGCGAGTGGACAAGACTGACGCTAAAACCCATTGTCAAACCGAAAATACAATATATATATATATATATAACTTGCCTTATTACTACCACCTTTGCAATAAATAATTTTTTTTTTTTTGTTGATAGATGCTAAATTTAGTCACATCTTTTTCGTGAAACTGGTTTATTTTATTAATTTATTATTTTTTTATTTTTATTTTTTTTTTGCGAGAGGCAGCAGCTTGTTATTGTCTTTGAGACTAATATATATTACTATTGTTATTATTCATGTTGATTATTGTAACGGCGGTCTAGCGAGACAGAAAAAATGAATAAAAGGGTCTATAATAGCGGGGTCATTTTATTTAAATTTTTTTTTTTTTTTTTCCCTTAGTGACACCCTGACTGACCCCGCTATTTTTATTTATTTTACTTGATTAAAAACCCCCTACTGGTGCAAATAAAAGTTGGTACTGAAATTTATTAATTAAAAAACCAAAATCCTGAATGGACGGGCAACACTTGTGTAGCAGACAGTCAGTTTTAGATTGGAGCGGGTTACTTGAACTATGTACTTGTTGCATTATTATTGATCCCTTTTCCGTCGCTATTGATAGCATAATTGATCTTACAATGTGAAATATATATTAAAACAATATATATATATATATATATATATATTAGAAAACTGCTGCCATTCGCTTATTATTCTCAAGATCCCTCCCAGATATTATAGTTCCACTTCTTGATGCTGCTGACATCGACCAAAAAAACTCTTTATGTCGCAAAAGGACAATTCCTTTGAATTCATTCTATGGCATCTACTGCATTTAGACTTGGGAACTTGACTCCCCTTAAAAGATGGTTGGCTTAATCAATGATTCTAGGAACAGCTTGGTGGCAATGAAGAATAAAAGTCTTTTTTTTTTTTGAGGAATTTAAGCATTATTATGCATACCCTTTGAAGTATACATCCATAATTAGGGTAACCTTCCGCCGCTCTAACCTGAAAAAGACCGTCCGCCACATTAGTGCTGGATCAGATAGGCTTTAGTTAAAAAAAAATATATATATATATATATATATATATATATATGTGTGCATGTAAATGAGCTGCTCCTCTAGTAATCTTTTTATTTCTTTTTATTTTTTTTTTGGAAACAAAAATAAATGTAGTTTGACATTTAGATATGTATTGTTTCAATGTAGTGATTTTTTTTTTTTTCAAAATATAAGGTCTTTACGTCAATGACATTAAAATAAAAATTCTTTTGTCTATAAAAATAGATACTACTACCACTTGTCTAAATATATATACTTTATCCATAAGAGTAAACGCGCAGCGGGTGTCCTCACTAAACTTTAGAAAATTTCTACTAGCATGACCGTTTTTTTTTTTTTTGAAGTATAGCGGGGCTCATAATACTTTTTATTTTTTTTATTTTTTTTTCTTGCAAATATGGCTACAGTTACAAAGTACAGCAACTTGAGTCTTGGGGCTTAAAACTTTGGGTTGGAGATTAGGGTAAAGGGCCTTGGGTGTTTGCTACACTTTATACCTGTTGTTGTTGTTGACCAGTGGCTTCTATTTGTAAATCAAGCAAAACTGTCCACGTATATGGCAATATGGATGTTAGAAAACCAGTAATAGTATCTGCAGATTTACCTAGTATACTACTATTTGTGCTATTGCTTTGTGGTTACCTCTTTTTTTTTTTTTCAATTTTCTCTGCAAAAAAAAACAAACCAAATGGCTGGGGGGGTCTAACTTTAGCATACCCCCGAATGGAAAAAAAAAGGAAACTTCTCTTCGAAGCATCATTAAATAAACACAAAGCTAAGATCGTATGATAATAAGGATATATACATGTACTTATCTACAGGTTCCGAGATTTAGAATACAGCAAAAAAAAGATAAAAATAAAAAGGTAGGCTGCTGCTGCTACAATTGTTGTTTGTTGTTGACGTCCAACCACCCGTTAATAGAACTACAAATTAACCTAGTGGGTGATTGCAAAAAAAAAGATGTATCAATGTAAAGCGATGGCTGCTGATCCCGAAGCCCAATGGCATCAGGGTTTGGAAATCGGACTACTGCTATGAGCTTTAACAAAAAAAAAATAAAAAAAAAACAACAACCAGCCTGGAGATAAAATATATACGTAATTTCAAGGTATATTATGAAACAATGGCAGCAGAGGCGGCGGGCGTACAGGTTTGAAAGATCGTCAGAGGTTTAATTCGTCTAGAACATTGCAGTCAACCAGATGTAGAAAACCAAACCTAACAAAAACTGGTTATAGCGACAATCAAAACATTGGCGTTCGGGCATCGACTTTATGCCACTACTTTATTTTTTATTTATTTATTTATTTATTTTTTTTTTTTTTGCCTTTCGAGTCTATGCACATTTTTCTGCATGCACGCACCCTATTATCAATTTAACCCTAGCGGCTTCAAACGGGATTTTGGTCTTCAAGCCCTTACATATTCTACGGTAGATACAGATGTGCCAAACTTTTTGTCCTGGGCGGCTTGAGGCATAATTGATGTTCGAGCCCTTACATATCATCAGTTGATACATCTACCGGCGCGTGTAGATCCTTTGCTATAATGTTGAGCCAATGTTGAACAGTTCCTAGTTGTACCTATCAATAATCATCTTGTGCCAACCCTGTAATTGCAGGCATACGTTGCAAGCTTCTCACGAACGATGCCATCGAGTTCATATATCTCCTGTAATTTTAATTTATTTATCTCGAGTGAAAAAACTGTCTGGAATTCCTGGAACCGTAAAAATGTATCGCAAGGATACATGACGGTATCACGACATGGAATTTCTCGCTTTGATGAGTTACAGCCATCTTACTTTGCCGGCATCTACCTGGGGCTAACTATATAGCAGTCGGCTAACTAGCTAGCCGACACCAAGACCAGAATAAACTCCAGAAATAAAGCCACATTGAGCTGCTAGTATTGGCCTCTTCTTGACATTTTATTCTACAAGTAGTTTTAGTTTTTTTTTTTTTTTCAATTTTTAATTAATTTTTTTTTTTTTAGTCTTTTGTTCTTGTTCACAAAAAATTCTGCTGTTTGAGATGCCAAAAACAAAGGATATATCTCCAAGTTGGTCTCAAAAAAACGCATTAGCCTGCCCAATCCGACAAACAACGAGTAGACGTCCAATTCCGCCGCCGAGATCGCCAGATGGGTTTGCTTTTATAATTACCTAAATTCAATATATTTAACTATATCCGATTCCTTTTTTTTTTTTTTTTTTTTTTTTATTTTTTTTTTTTTTTTTTTCTTTTCATTTTTTTTTTTCCACCCCAATTTTTTTTTTTTTTTTTTT
>JAKUCA010000616.1:0-11654 GCA_030567025.1 Geotrichum europaeum | reverse complement strand
AAAAAAAAAAAAAAAAAAAAAAAAAAAAAAAAAAAAAAAAAAAAAAAAAAAAGGGGGACAATTGCAACCTGCAGTGAGCTTTTATAAACAATGTATTTGCTTCAGTCATTTTTTTAAGTCCGACTTACAAAAAAAATACATGTAGATCATTGACTTTTTTAATCAAATTCTTTTGGTCTTTGGAATTTTTTCACACTAAAGAGAACAGTGTTTTCATTTTCCTTGACGTACAAATTCAAAAGTCTCTAATTTTACTTTATAATTTTCATTACC
Organism: Geotrichum europaeum; assembly: GCA_030567025.1. Classification (NCBI taxonomy): domain Eukaryota; kingdom Fungi; phylum Ascomycota; class Dipodascomycetes; order Dipodascales; family Dipodascaceae; genus Geotrichum; species Geotrichum europaeum. Next base: position 11,381 of record JAKUCA010000616.1, on the reverse strand, counting down.
ACTAATAATATATAAAATATTTTGCGCTCACATTTATTAGCAATCATGTCTTTCTCGATATAAACCTAATTCACAATGCATTTTTTTCTGATCCGTTGTGAACAGGTAGCTACAATTAGTTGACAGTATTTACCTACCAGCGCTGATAAATTGGTCTTTGCAACCTGAATTCAACTTCAATATAAGGTTAATAAATTCATGCAGTTTGTACCCGCTGTCTTGTTATTTAGATACACAAGTAATTGGCGTACAGTAATTGTATAAGAAAATGTTAGCTGTTCAACCAATAGCAAGCCTTTTATTAATGTTTCGGTTTCAAAAAATATCTTGTCAATCATTCCAGATTTACATCATAGATATCATTAGTATTGCCTATTTATTTATACCAAAGACTAATTACGCATTCTGAAAAGATTTTTGTTTTATTATGGATCGAGATTATTTTTGGCGTGCATGTATCTAGAGATGCAAAATTTTGAAAAGCCTAAGATTTTTCTATGAACAGCAAGACCCTTTAAATGACGGAGTTGAGTAAGCAGGCATCAAGCGGACTAAGAAAATCTTAAGCGTATCTGGTGCGGACTTTTGTTTCCGCAACTTTTAAAATTGTGAAACTCATTTCCACTGCCGATGGTTGTACTGACTTTCCTTTCCTGTTCTGAAGCAAGAATCTTGCCTAGTTTTGTGAAATGCTTGATCTACCTAAAATAGGTTTTTGGGCTTCCGAATAGAACTTTGATATTAACAATTTATCCTAAATATTTGCAACCAGCTTGCTTGGAATACTTGCAAGTAATACATCGTGTTAATAAAATGTAAAGTAAATCTAAAAATTTAAGTCACCAAGCTTACACATTCAAATGAGTATTTCAAACAAAAATGGCAAACCATTCAACCTTGGGCAACCTAGAAAGTTTCTATTGTGCATATTTTAATGTCTGTTCCACTAAAGGTGATCAATTTTCAAATTTTGGATTTTATTCATTCTACCACTAAATTGAGAACCAGGTTTGTAACGGAGCTGGTCTGACGAGCCCAGTTACTATTGGCTCTAATTATATTTAACAAATCTCCTACATGTCAAGTCTGTTATTATCAGTGGCAATTCAAGCCTTGTTTAATACTAATCAAATCAATTGATACATCTCAAGTATGATTTTTATATTAGAACCCAAACTGGTAAACCTTCATATAAGTTGATTAGTGTACGCTTTTATTTATTTCTTTTATTTATATATCCAAGCAAGTCTAGGTCAATTACTAATATTATCTAATCTTTAAGATAAAACTTAGACTTACCTAATTTAGTAATAGATTCAAAAGTTTATTTATTATGTTATATGAAAACTGCTTTGATCCTTTAATTTGTGTTAACCCCTTTAAGTGAGCAAGTTGTCCAAACTGTTAAAATATAGATAAAGAAGTTCTACCAGGGATATATCTATCATCAATCATTAAGCATATGATTAAGAACCCCCATCTAGACTAAAGTCTACAACTAACTTATGATTCTTGATATTGCATGCTATTTGCCCTCGTCTTCTTCACTCTTAATATATATTAATATTCAATTATCTTTTTTTATATTTAATTTCATTAAATATAAACGTCCTTTGTTACCTCTACTATCCTGATCATCATAGCTGAAGGAGTTGGATAAAATGCTTCGTGACTTCTGGGTTGCATGTTTTTAAGCTCAAAAGAAAAAAAAAGAAGAGTCTGCTGATAGTTATTGATATCCATACAATCGTAAACAAAATACGCACTTAAATCGTAATTGTTTTTTGTATTACAATTAATCACATATACATTCTTTTATACTTGTTCAGACTGATAGTTTTGATGGAGTTTAGATACAAAGTTGCTTAATTACGTTGTTATGTCATTTTACCTGTAAATAAAATATAATTTATGAACAACAAATATGTAGCTCTTCAATAAATAAATAAATTTTGAATGCTTTTTTTTATTTTTTTTAATGGGCATTGCATACTACATCAATAGGGTCGTTGAATAAGCGACCATGCCTTATAGCATCATACTATAGATCTGAACTTATCTTCTATAATTGATCAACAACAATAACAAAAATATTTGATAATATCATCAACTGTAGAAAGATTTGATGCAAGAAGATCTATTAGCTTAATAGCCATCAAATTAGTTGATATGATTAAAATAGTTTTTGATTGCTGAACTGTTTTCTTTATTTTGGTTTTTAGAGTTTCATTTATCAAAAAAAAAAAAAAACTGGTCGCATGGCACTATCTGTAGGTAACAAATTTCACACTACCGTAACATTACCATTTGATTGAAAAGACTGGGCCTCTTTTTTCTTAAGGCTTTATTAGTAGATTTGCAAAGTGTGAAGAAAAGTTAATATATTATTGTGTTAGGTTATGTTAGATTCTATCTTCATTATCATTTATATTGCTTTTTATCACTGGCCAATATGGAGGATATAGGCAGTCACTCCTCCCCATTCCCTTTATCAACATCTGGCTGTGTATGCAAAAAAATCCTAAATGCACATCGTTTCTCTCGCATCTCCCCGTGTCAAAGGTATTTAGTTTTACCTGTATCAATAGATGGTCGCCATTACTACTCCAGATCATAGTTTCTGACTTTCTTTCAGTGCTGCGCTTCGGACTTAGTACCCAGACCAAGCTTACTTTTATCGGCTTGTCTGTGCTTTTATTGCTAATATAAAACGAACTGACTGTAAGGGTTGTTGCAAGCATCAAGGAGCACATTGAAGCTACCAAAAAAGTCTGTATGAGAATTCGAAAGAGCGGGACCCTGAATACCTGGTAGAAGGTATTGGGACGAGAATTACAAACCATAAGAATGCATACGTAAGAGAAAGAAAGGTAATGATAAAATACCTAAAAACAGCATTTATTCCTTTTTCAACACTTGAGGATTGTTGGACTTTGACTAAAAGCACATTCCCCTGCTGTTTTTGTGATCTGAGCAACAAAGCAATTAAAAGTTTAGTTGTGAGTCATTGTTCCATACATTTCTCAAGCATTACATATTGAAAACTGACCACCTTCTCGACACTAGGATCTAAGTATCTTTATCAACTGTATCTACTAATAAGGACCGCTCTAATTGTAAAACAGCAAGAAGGTTAAGAGTCTAAAGAACCACTTGATACGCCCTTTTAACTCGGAAAATTTGAAATACTCATAGAAGATGGCTGAAATATAAAGGCTCATTATTTAAAGTGAGACGTTATCCTTTGTCGCCTTGAGTTGTAATAGTATTAGACTACACAAAAATCATTTCAAAACCCTGAAGCCAACAGGCTTCAAGAATACAGCAAAACAACTAAAGCCTTTAAATCAAGATCTCAAATACGATCCAATATGTTTATGGACCAAAAGTCCTATTTCACCAATTTGACAAATGAAAAATTTAGGTAGAAATTTTGTTGGTACGAGAAACATCTATGATTTAATTTTTTTTTGTGCCTATCTCAAAGTGAGTCGGGCCAAGCAATATTGTCAGGAGGTTCACAATCAGTACCCTCGAGCATGGAAAGCAGGCTCACTCGCTCGCAGAGCTAATCGATATGATGACCAAAGGCCTTTGGCATGTTCTATCACAACATACGCACCGTTAGCCAATATCCAAGAAAGTCGTAGAGGTTATAAGGTTGTTAAATATGCACACAGGGAGGAAAGTGCAAAATGGACGACTCAGGCCGACCAGGAAAGATTGCCGTGATTTTAATAAAGCCGCTCGTTTGCATGGGGTTGTTGGTGCCGTACGCTGAGGCAGTTGTCTCTGGACGACATAGCAGCGCGTGGGCCGCCATATACTGTTTTCATTATTCGCATTGGGGTGATTTATTAAATGCAGCCTGCTGCCAAGATTGATTAGATGGTACTTATCTTTGGTCAGCATATTGCTGGTTGGCGATATTGAGAGTTGATCTTTGACACTGGGCAGTGCTTTCCAGACAGGGCATTGTTCACAATAGCATGGCATCAGATGAAAGACCTAGCATTAAATAATGAGCAATGTCGGCATCTGGCTGTCCCTGGCGGTGTTTTTTGCTTGTGATGGTGTCTACGTACACGTTATCTACTTACGCAACCGTACACGGTCAAGCCTTCTTTGCCAAACCTGAATCATATTTCTCCATCAAAGTGAGTTCTTCCATCACTCTGAGTCTGAAAAGACGCTGGTTCACCGTCATGGCTATAATCCAGGCAAAAAAACGCGATCTTGAACTGTCTAGCAATCTTCCTGCGATAATAATGAGTGAAGTCTAGCAAGCAAAGCCTGCTGAATAGTATCATCAGTCGACTGTATCCTCTGGGACAGCAAGTCTGCGGAACGTGTACCGCCCAGGTACCACCGGTTTCTTTCAGCCGCGAGACTTGCACTACTGTCCCCTGCGCTCAGCATAGCCGACTCACAACCGCTAGCAGCAGCAACCTCAATAGTAATGGTCATCAGTAGTCACCAAATAGTGCCAACTTCTCTCGCCAATAAAATCATCTCACCTTTCCATCACTTTTTTTTTTTTTCTTTATTTCCCTCCATTATTCCTCCTTGTCTTCATCTGAGTGCCTCTATTCGCCATGCTCAGCTATGCCCCTACGTCCTCAAAGTCCTCCACGCGCGTCTCCTCGAAATCTGTGGCCAGTAGTCGGCGAAATTCCGTCTCGTCGATCATGCAGCCACTGCTGCCCAACCACTCATCATCAAACCCTCCCGCCCTTGCCAGCGGTAGTAGCAGCGGCCAGCGCCAGACACATCGCAAGTCTTACTCCACCACAACCTACTCACCCTTTGACCCCTACCCGCCCGCGCCCAGCAGCAGCGCGTTCTCACTTAGGCGCTCGTCGTCTGTAAGTTCTGCCAGCAGCAGCAGCAGCAGAAACAGCGGGGTTGAGCGCGTGCACCGCCCAGTAACTCGTGATATGATCCAAGTGGTGCAGGCCATGGCGCCAAACCTGACCTCGGCGCAGATCATCTACGATCTCCAACGCACTGGCAGTGTTGAGCTGACTATGCACCGATACATTGCCAAGGGCGGCCGCCTGCCGCACCCGCCGCGCGAGTCGCACACCAGCGTTCGCAGCTCTAGCACCTACAATCCGGACAACTTTGCCCCCAACACGTACACTGGCTTTTGCAACTCTTTGCGCAAGTTTAGAGATGAGAACCGCCGGACCCCGCCGCGCAACCTTTGAGACCATGACGCCCTACGATGGTCAGCTATCGGTATCGTGACAGTGAAAGGACGCCAACTCACACCGGCAATCCTATGTAATGACAGTAAATGAAATGACAATTATATAAATATTAGCACTACTACATGCTTTTTTTGTTACCAACTCTATATGGAATAACGTAGCAAAGTCATGGCGATTTGGCTCCCAAGACCAGGTCTGGGCTCAGTGTCTGGATCTAAACACAAAAAAAAAAAAAAAATGAAAATAAAGGGAGGTTGTGCCTGGAGAGTTCGGGTCATTTACAGAAAGTCGCACTTTGCAAACACGGTTGCTGAAAAAGCAGCTACTGCCGGATAATCGGTCGGCTCCGTCTCACGGCTACCATGTCACTATGTAAGGGAGGGCTAAATTTCTAAATTAGTATACGTACCACAAGACTCAATTCTAAAAATCAACTTACCCTTCCCACCCATTCCTGTCGTTTAGCGGGATTTCCATGGGTCCAGAAAAGCCATAACGAGGTGGAATCTGCCCGGCATCAGCTCCGTTGTCAAGATAACCACCTGGTCGGCCGTATGGCTGAGGATTTGACGGGATAAGCTGGGTTTTAGTTACCTCGGCTTGAATGATTTGCCCGTCGGCGACAGCACCGTGGAACTGCTGTACACCCAAAGACGCCATGTTGCGATCTTGGAACACAATCTCAGCCATCACCGTGTTGTCATGTTGTGTCTGTGTCCGGCACTGAACAATGGGACCGAGACTGGCGCACACGGTCTTCTTAACTGTTAGCAAGAATAAAATAAAAAAAAACAAAAATAGAGTACTCACTCTGACATCCGCCATGCTGGTGCCTGGAGCCAAGTTTCTTAAAACTAAGATGGGAGGTAAACTGGCGTTTTTTATCGAGAAGCTGTGTGTATTAGGAGTGGCGCCCATGCCGGGCCGGTTGTATGAAGGCTTTGCGTCCCGCGGGTAATTGAAGTGTCCTGGTGAGGACGACGAGAACGCTTCCGGCTGGCCGTGCTGAGCAGAGTACCTCGATGCATTAACAGAAGCAGCGGATGACGCCTGTCTGTCCGAATTCTGTGGCTGGGACTCCTTCTCATAGTGATCCGATTCGGGGTCCCGTGATCGCTGGTTGCGTCTCGAGCCGGTATTTCGGCCTCTAGACTGCTCCCGTTGCCGGTTGTTGTTGTTGTTGTTGTTGTTGCGGATATCGGTAGATGTCTTATCGGTTGGCATTTCGCCTTCTTTTTCCTTGTTTCTAACCCTTCGGTTGTTGCTGTTATTGTTCTTAGAATCAGTGGTTTTATCGCTGTTATTCTTCTTCGGGACATTTTTAACAGGAGCCTTCACTTTCTTGTCCTTAAACACAGACGAGTCAATAGATTTTACAATGAAGTCGTTCTTCTTTTCCTGCCGGGTTGCAGTCTGGGAATTTTCAACTTTGCGAGTGCCCGAGATTGCTTGGAACAGACTGTTTTGCGCAAGCGCGTTTTTCTTTGCAGGAGCTTTGGCCTTGCTGACACCGCTCTTTGTGGCAGTCAAAGCTTGTTTCTTGGTCTTACGAGCGGCAGCCTGAGGCTTGGATGAGGCGCCGATACGACCAAACAAAGAGTTGCTGCTCGCCATGATTATGGTAGGTTGATTTGGGGTAGGTGGAGTTTATGTTGACGCGTTTGAATTCAAACGCGGTGTGAGTATATACTGAATACTGAGAAATAAGTAAAAGAGGGCACTTAGCACAAAACAATCAAAAGCTTTGCTGATGAGGAGAGGCGTCGGGCTCAAAAATCTGAGTTGGCGGTGATGAGGAGCAATAAAAAAAACAAGAGAACGGTTGGTGGTGAAATCCGTTTTTTTTTTTTTTGGGTTCCACTTGTTTGTCAGAGAAAAAATGCCTAAATGGCCCAGGCTGAGCTACTAGAGTGCCTCCATATTAGCTCCGATTGGTTTAACTACATTTGATGACCGCTCGGTCATGGAAGAGCACGCCAGCAGGGGCCCCGGAATGAAACCTCATCGAAATATTAATTACATAGTGTATAGATAGATAGATATTATGTGGCTAGTCCTTTTTCTCTACCAACGTGGGCGCAATCCTCCTCTTCTTGCTCGAGGTGCTCGAGGCAGCCGTCAAATTTCTGTTGCTTCTTGCAGAGCATTCTTCATTGGCCCGCTTCGGTGTGCGAGTGGACAGCTGCGCGACACTTTGCTGGGGTGTTTGCGGAGGGGTTCCGTGGGTAGCAATCGGCGGCATCGACGATATCAGGGGAACCAAAGGTTCGGTTGTCAGCGCCGACGTCGGTGCCAGCACTGGACTGCTCGCCACTGGAACACTGTTACTAGTGCTGCTATTAACGTTGGTGCTTGTGCTCGGCTTTACGAATACCGGCAGCGTCGCCGGCAGCACGGGTGTATTTGTTCCAAGGCTTTCCTTTCCAACAGTCTTAGTCGGGCTCTGGCAAACAATCACCGGTGGTCGGATTGGCTCTGTATACGGCGTGCCCAGTTCACCCTTATCAAAAATAATCACTGAACAGAAACCATCTGTAGATGTCATCAACAAGTTATTGCCGTCGGGCGACCACGTAAGGTCCGTAAAGGTCGAGTAATGCAGGTTGCTAACAATGCAAAGCGGCTGCTTTTGTTCGGTATCATATACAATGATTGAGTCTTGCGTTGCCACGGCGTAGACCATTCGGTACTTGAGCGCAAACACCGGCGCAGTCACCGTTTCTTCCGTCGCTTCCTCAAAAAGCGCGGGCCCTGGAGTAGAGACTTCATCAACTGACGTGTCGATAGAAATATGCGACGTTGAAATCTTCTTGTTATTGCCGCGAAGCGTATAGTAGATTGGCGAGCAAGAAATGGCAAGAGATGGCTTCCGCAGCCCCGGAAGAAAAGCCACAGGTGGCCTATTAAGGCCTGCTCTTGTGTAGATGTATACAGTGTTGGTGGTTTCATCATTATTGCTGTTATTGCTTGAACCTTCGTTGCTGGGTTGCTGGTACTTAAACACTCCCGATGGAGTTAGCAGCAAGCTCCCGTCAGGTGAAAATGTGAGTCTACGAAAAAACGACGTAAATGTCTCGTTGTGGTAAAGGTACGTCGAGCGGTAGCCAACGCTGGGCGAACCGATCTGTCGCACAGCAGGTAGTGGAATGAAGGGGGCGTTCGAGGCGCGCGGTGACTCTGCTGTGCTGCCGAAAGATGACTTGCGTGAGTACGACGGCTTGACAGTGGAAGGCGGTGGGTTCATTGTTGATGAGGATGATGACGAGGGTGTTTCGGGAGCAGAGTAGTCGGGAGACGCGGACACCCGAGAGTTGTCGGCCTTGGGCGAAGCTGGCGGTTCACCGGTTTGCTTCGTGGGCAGCTTGCGGGCTGGCAAATCAACGCGCGCAATCTTATGATGGGTTCCGAGCGAAAATTGTCCATCCTTGGTCTTGAGATTATAAATGTGCACGGAACGGTCAGATGATTGTGTAGCAATATATTCGTTAAACGGATCCCAGGCAACGCCCTGCACGTAATGGCTGTGTTCCGCCAGCTCGCGGATGCATTGGCCTGTCGAGGCGTTGTAGACACGGGCAACATTGTCCATAGAGCCAGCTATCAGGTATTGCGAGTCCGGCGACCAGGCAAGATCATATATCTCCGAGATGCTTGATCTGCACATATTTCTCAGCTTCCACGTCTCTTTGTCGTCCTCGGTGTCTTCGCCAAGAGCCTTCGGGATCGCAGAGTCGCTAAGAGACCACAGAAAGATGACGCCGTCATCACCAGCAGAAGCCAATGTGACACCCTTAGGATCAAATCGGACTACATTGACGGCCTGTGTGTGTTTGGCGAGAGTCGTAAGGTACGTTAACGAAGTAACGGCGGTCGGGTTGGCCTGGTCCTGATACTCGAGGCGCCAAATTCGCACGTTGTTATCGCCGCCGGCAGTCGCAAGCCTGCGGTTCGCGCCAGTTGTAGACGGCTGAAAGTGGGCGCTGTAAATGGGCTGGTTTTCCAGATGCCAATGCACCGTGAGCGCTTTCGCCTTCATGTCTATGGTCGGTGTCGATTATGGTGGTCGTGGAGTTGGAGAGGGGAGTGAAGGTAGCAAATTTGAGTTGGAAAATAAACAAGACGGGAGCCTGGCACAAATGCATCAGCCTATGAAACATGAAAATCTCAATGAATACATGCCAAAAAAAAAAAATTTTTACAAAAGGGCTTTTCGTTTAACAAAATATGTAACAAAATGACGCGGGCGGTCTGAAGAAATATGGTAATAATATGGGAATAATCTAAAGAGCAATAAATAAGTGGTTGCAGCAGCCCTACAAGTCCTGCCGCTTCTTGATCTTCTTCGAGTTCCAGTCCCCGACCTGCGTCACGATCTCGACACGGTTGTCCAGCGGTATCCACTCCTCGATCTTTGACGCAACGTAGCTACCATTTGTGCGCTTCTTGTGTGCAAGAATTACCATCGGGGTTTCAACCAACGGCCGGAACGCTGCATTTCCGGTCTCATCGACTGCCGGTGCTACCTTAACGGCCCAGATCTCGTCGTTGAACTGGCCAAAGTGCGTTGCGGTCCAGCGGTACGTTGCTCCGTACTTTACGTGCGCGGTCTTTTTAGCAGATGCCTTGATGTACCGAATCACAATCGCATTCGCATGGAATTTAAGTGTATCGCGTACTGCCTCAGGAATAAGGCGAGCGTATGCGTTTAGTAGGTCGGCGCGGCTCTGAGACTTAAGCACGTAGCCCGTAAACAGATGCACATCAATCAGCGCCAGGCCATGATTGTTTGGATACTGCAGCAAACGCTGGCTGTAAGCACTGTTGTGTTCGTCGATGCTCTGTTTAAGTAGCGCAAGCTCAACTTCAGGGTCCAAAAACTTAATCAGACCAACTACAAGGACAACATTATACCGTAGGCTCTTGCGCATGGCTTGCTGGTACTCAATAAAAAACTTTTTGAACTTGCGTTGATGCCACACGCGGTCCTCGTACAAGCTAATGTCGTTAACGCTGTGGTACCATTCGAGCAGATCAGTAATGACATTCGTTTTGAAATCAAGCGTGCGCGGGAACGCCGGGTTCTTGAGAATGACCGCATCAAACTTCAATCCCTTGGATGCGCAAATCTCGGTGATTGTCGGGCCAAAGTGCAAGCTACGGCCAGTCAGCAACACAGTTAAAACCCGCGGGTTGGCCATCGAGTCTCTCACCAGCTCGACAATGTCCTCGTTCCACCAGCCCTCCCAAGCAGCCTCACGCTCGGTGTCCCAGCCACGCCCGATGGCCCGAATGAACCGCGTATCCTGCCACCAACCGCCAGAGTGTATGTTTGCAGGATTTTGTAGCATCTCAATGCTCTGGCTCGTGTAGAGCTCGTAGTTTGGTGGTGGCGAGACAAAAAGGGTGTTGTCAAAATCGTAAATGTGAATAAAATCAATTCCCTCTACGGGCACGTCGGAGGTGTCAGGAAGACCATACTTTAGCAGCGGCGAGATAGTCTTGTCAGCCAGCTCGGGCGGGATACCACCAGGTTGACGGTGCGCGTGGTGCTGCTGCTGCTTGCGTGGCTTATGTTTGACAATCTTATAAGCGCTCTGAGGGTATTTGGGGTTTCTGCGGGGCACAGCCGGAAGGCTGTTCGTCGGACGGTACATGTAGAGAATGCGTGCGGTGCAGTATCGCTAGTGATCGGGCGCGATCAAAGCCTAAGTCGTCTGGGCTGGCCTGCGCGCGCTGGGAGTTGTTGATTTTTGCGAATATTTGGGAATGCGCACATTTGAGAATGCCCAAAAAAAGAGGTAGGATAGCACTTCCTTATATTCCTAACAGCAAATTGTATAATAGCGTCTGTTAGATTACATACGAGATGCTAGAGATTATGACTTTGCATATTGGAAGTAAATCTTAAAGCTTTTGTAGCTTGTACTCTAATACCCATTACGCATTTTAGCTGAACAAAAAAATATGCAAATATCAATTGTGAATAAGGATGTTTGCTTTGATGGCCACCAAAAAACGAATACAACAACTCCAAACAACAGTGAGTAAACCGAAAGAGTAACTGTGTGTGTGCAGTTGTTGATTCCAAAAAGCCATACCGTTTCTTGTCTTTATACCTTACGCGTATTATTCTAGACCTATTGCTTTGCATCAAGCAATTGTCAATTT
>JAKUCA010000615.1:0-11759 GCA_030567025.1 Geotrichum europaeum | reverse complement strand
GTTTTATAATTTGTTTGTAACTATTTGATGTAAGGACAATAAACTGATTATCTATCAATACCAGAGATTGACAAACAGCAAAATCTCAACAAGCTGCGAGCTTGTTGATACAAGGCCTGCTCAATTTCTGAAGCTTTCAGCTTGAGCCACCTAGTATCCTCCGTTGGCATTGGAGGAATACTCAGTAATCCATTGCTTGGAGCCAGAGGGAACAGCTCTTGAAAAAGGCAGTCAGCAATTTCTGAAAGTTCCGAGTCCTGTCGTATATGAAACCTCTCAAACCACCCTCTGTTTGAGCCCTGGCCTGTACGGAACTAATTAATAATGTTCAGAATGTGACGCGGCTTTTTCCGCAAAATCTGTTTGGTGATTAGTTTGGGGAAATGTGGATTTTTGATATTGTTATGAAAAATCTTAAGATTAAAATCTAGATAGCGGTAAATGCATTATGGTTTACAAAGTCATTATCAGGTCTCTTGGCCCAGTTGGTTAAGGCATCGTGCTAATACAACTCCTAGCAGTTAACGCGAGGATCGGCGGTTCGATCCCGCCAGAGACCATATTTTTTACAAATAGTTTTAACGGTTTTGAGTGGAAAGGCGATTTTAATCTCCACACCTTCAAGATGTTCACAACACTCATTACTTTTTACATATAAATAGTATATATATATTCGGTTCTAAATTTCTGGATGACAGAAAAAAGACCAAATTTCTTATTATTCCATTTTCTAGGCTTAGAAGAATCAACTGGTATTTCATTTATCTTGACGATAAACAGATTTTCTATCTATATCTATCAACACCGCTACCTTGCCAGTCTCATAGAGATAAATGGTTTGAAATTCATGTCTTCTTTGTATGCCATTTTGTTTTATAATTTGTTTGTAACTATTTGATGTAAGGGCAACAAACTGATTATCTATCTATCTATCTATCTATCTATATCTATCATTCAATCCGTCTGTAGCTAAAACAAAGACCTAAATATTGTTGAATCCCCAAGACAATTTCTTTTTGAATACATATCTTAGTGAGGTTGAATATGCGTTAATACCACGCGCATTACAAACTTTAGCATACATTTGATATTGGCTTCTCTCTGATAAAATCAGCAAACATTACTGGCAACCCCCTTTAAAGCAATCAAGATCAGTCGTACAGCAGTGATGATAGCCTTTATTAACGGGCCACTCTAACAAACACTACCCATTATTGATAAATAATTTTCATATCTAGTTTAAGTTGTCTTTTGCGCAGCTAAGCTTCTAGAAGCTGTCTTCGAATTCCTCATTTCAAACATTTGAAAATCTCTGACCGTTATACTAATTTTTTGACCACAGCAATTAACCTTTCAAAGAAAAAAAACCTTATGGGCCTCGGGGAAGGGAGCAGCGGCTAGGGTTGATTTATCTGTATTGAAATTATAACTTAGAGTATTTTCGGCAGCAGAATAGTTGTGCACTCACTCGGTAACAAATAAAAAAAAATTAATGGCGTTTTTTTTCTCAGATTTCTGCCCGGCTCCCTAGGAACCCCCCTAATGGCTTGTTCAAAGTGAGCATTGAATACCAAAACGTTTAACAACGCTTCCTTCTGGCTGCCACTTAAGTCATGTGACTATCAATTATTGCCAAAGACTGACAGGACTGAGACAGACAAGCTTTTTCAGCATGGGAGAAGACAAAAAAAATCAAATAAAAAGAGAATAAAGGACCTTTGTATTTTCTAACCCAGATCTCCCTGTTTCTTTCTTTTCATATTTTTTCATTCCTTTGCAGAACTCTTTGGCAAAAATTTCGAGCCTCAAGGAATATATTCATTCCTAATTTTGTTTGAAAGTACTACTTTTTCTTTCATTTTTCAAAGGCATCGTAAATAACTTGCTTATACTTTACTATACGATTGTTTTTCGATTTTTATTCTAGTAATGGAGTCACCATCACAACATCCATTAATAGAGATCACCAAGAACGCAGACCTTGATCTGGGTATACCTGGCTGCAATCGAACTACCTTGCGATGTTTTGGCGAGAATTTTGCTTTTCTGTGTACAGATTCAAATGGATGGGCTATTCTATCCCCGGAGGGTGCGCTGAACTCTTGTTTTGTTGATAGTGCAATCCTTCTTTTGCCATCCGTTTTTTTGCTAGTGTTCGGGCCGTTCGATCTACTGTTACGACGAAAAAGTGAAGTTTCTTCTCAGCATACTCCATGGTACCAAAATCTTAAGCTGGTATGTTTTTTTTTTTTCTTATTGCCTCCAAAGCTTTACTAACTATTTTTCAGGCTCTTGTCCTGACGGCGATTACAATCCAAATCTCTATTGCATTTATTTCCCAAGCCAAATTTCAAATCGAACTTAAGACTGTCTCACCAATTATAACCGCACTTTCTCTCACAATAGGCTGGTTCATGCACATCAGAGAAAATGTGTATGAAGACGTTCCTAACGGCACCCTGCTAATATTTTGGGTTCTATCCATAATCTCCAACTCAATGAAGCTGTTTCACATCTTCAGTCATTCGTATTTCCAGACAGACCTTACTTACTCTATCCTTTATACTTTTGCTTTGATTCTTTCTTTTTTTATTTTTTTTCTGCAGTACATTCCTTTCAACTTTTTTCTCAAGCCGCGACAATATGAGTCAATACCCTCCGAAGAGAAACCACTACTTGAAAACGCCGACATTTTTTCCCGATTTGCATTCACTTGGATTAACCCGCTTATCACTAAGGCTACCAACAGTGAAATTAATCCTACTGATTTGCCACCAATTCAATCCAACTTAAGTGGTCGCTACCTGAGACAGGCGTTTAAAACTCGTTGGGAGAAAAGAACGTCCGATTCAGTTGGTCAACTCGTTTTTGCACTGTTTAAGGCTTTTGGGTATCTTATTTTTTACTCCGGTGTATATGAGTTTATCATTGATGTTCTTGCATTAGCTCAGCCTTTTCTACTGCGGTATCTCATTATTTTCGCGCAGTCGTACCGGTCTGATAATCCATTACCTGTTTCAATCGGCTTTTATATTTCGTTGGGCATGTTTTCAGTTGCAATTTTCCGAACTTTTTTCCGCACCATTCTGTTTCAAGTTGTGCTGGGAATCATGCTCTCTGTTAGAGGCTCGCTCTATGTTTCTGTCTACGATAAATCTGTCAAGTTATCAGCCAAGTCTCGCCAAACTAGATCTACTGGTGAAATTGTCAACTTAATATCGACCGATATTGTCATTATCGCCAGAACTGCTAACAACATTTCTAGTCTTTGGCAAGCTCCGATAAAAATCATTTTGTGTATTACTGGTCTATATCAGTTACTTGGTAAGTCAGCATTTGTTGCGCCGCTGATAATTCTAGCTGTGATGCCGCTAAATTCCTACATGTCGAGTCAAATGAAGAAGATGCGTCGTAAGCAGATGAAATTTAAGGATGAGCGTATTAGATTGACCACAGAAATTCTTACAAACATCAAGAGTCTAAAGTTATACGGTTGGGAACCGGCATTAATCGAAAGGCTTAAGCATATCCGTAACAACAAACAGCTGCGGAACCTGAAGAACATGATTCTTTTCTCTTCGACCATTGACTTTCTGTGGGTTATTGTTCCTTGTTTTATTACAACTCTTACATTTGCATCTTTTGCTCTTCTTGAGAAAAAGCCACTTACACCAGAATTGGTGTTCCCTTGTCTTTCCCTTTTTACGATGATGAACGGACCAATTCTGGATTTCCCCAGAACCATCGTTACTATTATCAACTCTTTTGTTTCTTTCCAAAGAACTAGAGATTTTTTGGTGGCGGATGAGCTTCAGTCAGATGCTGTCAATAAGGTTGATCCCAGTAATGTCTATGGTGATGATACGGTTATTGCCAAAGACGCTAACTTTGCATGGAGCAACGAAGATACAGAGGCTACTGCGCTGAAAGATATTACTTACGTTGCACGCAAAGGTGAACTTTCTTGCATTGTCGGCAAGGTCGGTTCTGGCAAGACCAGTTTTCTCAAAGCTCTTCTTGGTGAACTGTATTTACAAAGCGGATCTGTTACAATGAAAGGCAGTGTCGCGTACGTTTCCCAAGATATGTGGTTGACTAACTCCACGCTTCGTGAGAATATTTTGTTTGGCCACCGCTACGATCCTGTGTTTTACGAGCTTACTCTTGAAGCTTGTGCCCTGAAACCAGATATTGAATTGCTACCTGATGGTGATCAAACAGAGATTGGAGAGATGGGTATTACGCTTTCTGGTGGCCAGAAGGCTAGAGTTAGTTTTGCCCGTGCTGTGTATGCTCGTGCAGATATCTACTTGCTGGATGACCCATTATCTGCCGTCGATGAGCATGTCGCGACTCATATTATGGAAAAAGTGTTATCATCAGATGGCATTTTGGCGACTAAAACAAGGGTGTTTGCAACTAATTCAATTCACGCATTATCAAAGGCTGACTCCATTGTTTTGCTAAATAATCAACAGATTACTGAACGAGGCACCTACCAAGAAGCCCTTCAAAGCAACGGCGAATTGGGTGCCCTCATTGCTGAGTTTGGCCGACATGATAATTCCAACTCATCAATCGTTGATCCGTCTATTCCCTCTCCTTCTAATTGCTCAACAATTGAAGAAGTGATTGATGCAGAGGAGACCGCCAACGACATTGAATCACTTAGCGAAGACTCTACCGACTTGGACGAAGCCCATGTCAAAAACCGCCGACATGAGAGCATGGCCACAGTCCGTAGGGCTAGCGTGGCCACGTTCAAACAGGCTTTTAGGGGCCGCGATGTAAACGAAAAGGCAAAGCGGACGGAAAAAACTGTTGAAAAGGCCGAGATGGGTCACGTCAAATTCAACGTGTACAAAAAATATATCCAGTCGTGTGGCGTGTTTTCTGTGGTTGTCACCATTTTTATTGTGATTATTTCTTCAATGGATTCATTCACAGCCAAGTTCTGGCTTAAACACTGGTCGGAACAAAACACAGTGGAAGGTGGTAATGTGAACTTGGCATTCTACCTAGGAGTTTACCTAGGTATCGGTGTTACGTTTGCAATTTTAGGTGTGGCCCGACGGGCAGTAGTGAGAATCTACTGTGGTCTTACGGCTTCAAAAAAACTCCATAACGAAATGGTAGAAAGTGTTACCAGATCGCCTATGCAATTCTTTGAGACAACGCCGTTGGGTAGAATTCTCAACCGATTCTCAGGTGATATTGCTGAGCTTGATGAGTCCTTACCATCCAGCTTTTTGGAAATAATTTGGGTTATCACTGACATGGTTATCTCGATTTGTGTAATTGTGTTTGCGTCACCGTTTGTGTTGGTAATTCTGTTCCCCTTGATTATTGTTTACTCTTACTACCAGAAGTACTATGCGTCAGCTTCACGTGCATTAAAGCGCATTCTCATGATGTCACAAAGCCCCATCTACTCTCATTTCCAGGAGACCCTGACAGGTGCTGTTACGATTAGAGCTTTTGACCAAGTTGACCGATTTGAGTTTATTAGTTACAGCAACATTGATTACAACTTGAGAGCTGGCTACCTTTACCGAGGCGTGAGCAGATGGCTATCCATGAGACAGCAAGTGATTGGCTCGCTCTTATCTTTTGCTACTGCTTTGCTTGTTTCGTATGGTGCTGTAAACCAAACTATCTCACCTGGTTTGATTGGCCTTGTTATGGGTTACTCATCTCTTCTTGCTGAGGACGTCAACTACTTTATTAAGATGTTGGTTAGTTTGGAAACAAGTGTCATCGCTGTTGAACGTATTCTGGAGTTTTGCAAATTGAAGAGTGAAGCTCCCGCCCATATTCCTGAAAGTGCGCCGGATGCGTCATGGCCTCCAGCTGGTGCTATCAAATTTGAGCACTATTCTACGAAATATCGTGAGAACTTAGACTTGATTCTCAACGATATTAATCTTGACATAAAGCCTAAGGAGAAAGTTGGAGTCGTCGGCCGTACAGGTGCCGGCAAGAGTTCTTTGATTATGTCACTCTTCCGTATCATTGAGCCCACTGAGGGTCGAATCCTGATTGACAATGTTGACATTACAAAGATCGGTCTTGCAGATCTGCGATCGCATCTTTCGATCATTCCCCAGGACTCGCAAATTTTTGAGGGTACCGTTCGTCAAAACCTGGATCCATTGAGCGAGCACTCTGATCAGCGCATCTGGGAGGTGCTGAAGCACTCGCATTTAAGTGATTTTATTAGTAGTCTTGAAGGCAAGCTTGATGCGGTTCTTTCCGAAGGCGGTTCTAACTTTTCGAATGGTCAGCGCCAGCTAATGTGTCTTGGTCGTGCGCTGTTGCACGACTCGCCTATTCTTGTTTTGGATGAAGCGACGGCCTCGGTTGATGTTTCGACAGACAAATTGATTCAGGAAACGATCCGAACAGAATTCAAAAACAAGACTATTGTGACAATTGCTCATAGACTTAACACGATCCTGGACTCGGACCGCGTGCTGGTACTGGACAAGGGCCAAGTGGCCGAGTTTGACACACCAGAGCAGTTGCTTCAAAACCAAGACTCGCTTTTCTATGCCTTGTGTAAAAAAGGCGGGTTTGTGCCCTAGGTTGCTGTGAGAGACTTCACTCTTTTGGCAGCTCCCAGAACGTACTGATTTTTTATTTTCGTTATTCTTTTTTTTTTTTTTCCTTTTTTTTTCATTCTAATATTTAGCTATATTAATACCATTATGTATATATATATATATGTGTATATTTTTTTTTGTTGTTTGTAAATTTTCTCGATGAGGGGCACAGTATTGATGCAAGATGAGAATCTGTGTTGCCTAGTTTTTCGCACGCGTAGATATAATGAAATGTTACTTACTGAAAACTCTTTTTCATTTTGTTTGAAACTAACTCTGGGTTTGTTGGAGAGATCGGCATGGCTAGCGGTAACAAGACAAGGACCATCGCGCAATTAAGAAAGAACCAAGCGTGTGGGCACAAAGTCAGGAAAAAAAAAAAAGAAAAAAAAAGAAAACCATTGCAGTGCGAAGCAACAAACTGGTTGAATTTTCGACGACAACAGGGCCCACACCAAATGAGAAAGACGTGACAATATTCTACTGAATGCCGACTGAACAAGAACTCTTGACTACTCTACTTTGTGACATGATCTACGAACCTGAGCAAAAATGTCCTCTTTGATCAATTTTTGTTTTGAATCATTTCGTATACCAACCATTATTAAGTTTAATGCGATTAATTTCTGCAACTTCTGGAACATTCAGGAATACACGTCTCTTCGCATCTACCAAGTTCCAAAATCGGCTGTCAAAACGGGAATGTCACAATCCCCTCTGATTCTAATCTCCTTTTTTTTTTTTTTTTTTCAAAAAGAAATGAGAGCCAACATTAACCATAAGAAAAATATCTCCAGCTTTTTTTGACACTGAAGGGGTTATGGGAGGCTAGCTACTTTTGTTGCCAGCTGCGAGAGGGATGTGAGGGTATAAGATAAGAGCGTCATCATGAGGATAGGGTCAGTCGCGGCTGTAGAGTGGACGGGTTCTGAGAAATTTCCACACCGGGTGCCTGACGGGATGATAATGGAAGGAAAAGTTCATCATCGCTTTGTCTGGTTGAAATCTGGTTATTACTCGCCACGCGTGTAACAATAATAATGATAATGATTACAATAATGATTACAATAATGATTATAATAATAATCAGATTAAAAATAAAATAAAAATAACTTGTATTATATAATTTGATCAGCCATAGCTGACTAACCGGTGGTTTTTTGCTGTGTCGTATGTCTAACGCTATAAAAGTATGAGCTAACGCTCTTTTTCAATTTTTTTTTTTTTTCAACTTTGAAATTCCCTCTTCCTTTAAATCTCCTTCTCCCCCTCCATTCCATCTTCACTTCCCTCTTTTTCTTTTCTTTCTTTCTGTATCAACAGCATTATTCTTTTCTTACATTGTTTTTATATTTATTTTACGCACATTACTAGTACCCATGTCGAACGTTACTTCCTGGAGCGCTACGCCTCCACTAACGCACAGCGAGATTAAACCCCCCTTACTCTCTTTTATATCGGATGAGACCCTATCGCTAGCCCTGCCGATAGTCGTCTACTGGACCATGGGTCTTTTTTTCCAGTACCTAAATGATAGGGACATGTTTCCACAATACCGCTTGCACACGCCTGAGGAGCTGGAGAAGCGCAACAAGTGCTCGCTAGCCGAGGTTGTTCGCGCCGTCTTTTTCCAGCACATTCTGCAGACCATTGCTGGCCTCATACTTTCCTTTATCGATGAGCCACAAAAAACGGGCTTTGAAGCCTATGAAATGTGGAACATTCAGCACTTTGTTGCCAACATGACTGGTGGCACGGTCCGACTTTCCAAGTCATCGGTATGGATCATTTACTACATTCTCGAGCCGGGCTTGAGAATCCTTATTGCATTTTTGTTTATTGATACATGGCAATTCTTCCTTCACCGATACATGCACATGAACAAGTTTCTGTACCGCCATTTACACTCGGTGCACCACCGCTTGTATGTTCCCTATGCATTTGGCGCGCTTTACAACTCAATCCTTGAGGGCTTTCTTTTAGACACGCTTGGAACTGGCGCTGCGCACTTGTTAACTGGATTATCTGCGCGAGAGGCCATTATTCTCTATACCTTTTCGACCATGAAGACCGTCGATGATCATTGCGGTTACGCGCTACCGTGGGACCCCTTTCAGATCCTATTCCCCAACAATGCTACGTACCATGACATTCACCATCAGCACTTTGGCATCAAGACCAACTTCTCACAGCCGTTCTTCATTTTCTGGGACAAGCTGTTTGGCACGGAGTACCAGAGTATGAAAGAGTATGTGACCAAGCAGACGCTGATCCGCCAAGAGAAATACCAGGAGTTGCTCAAGCAGCGCGAGCTGGCAAAGGAAAAGAAGGATCAGTAAACAGGCATACAGAAAAAAAAATCATTCATTAATAATAATAATCCGAATCCAGATCCAACACGCAAACGACGATAACGAGGTAAAAAAACCAGAAACAGAAACAACTTAATACTAGGCGATAATTACGATTCAAAACCTCTTCTTAATCTTTTTTATTTTATTTTTTATTATAATTTTTACATGTCTATAATTATATAGCTCTAATACTGATAATCTCAAGACTTTTTTTTTTCTTTTTCTCATGCGCTAGAGCGACAATCGGACGGGCCGGGCAAAACAAGGCTTTGGTACATATCACGTGGTTGTATCAGCTGATTCTCAGGTGCCCAAACGAGCAAATCGTCCAGAAGCAGCAGTTTTCATTGTTCCAGCCGACTCTTCGACTTTTCACTTTCTTCCTCCTTCATCTTTTCCTTTTATCACCAACTCTAACGTTAATCTAGTTACAGTCTACCATTCGTCAGGCTCTTTTGGTTCTTTTCTGTAAGTCTTATTGTCTCTGTAGACACGCCTCTACGCACTGTCTTCTGCAATTCTGCTCCCGCACCCATTTGCCTCCCCCCTTATCGTCTACCCAGCCGTTTGTATCGCTTTCTAACCTCACCCCAGTACCCGCCCTAAATACTCGCAATGGCTGACAACCCCGACAATATTATCCAGCCTGCTACCGGCAAGCTTCGCGCCAACAGAAACTCCGACATTGCATTTGATAACTCTGCGCCCAACACGCCCGAGTCGAAGCGCCCACTTGCTGATGTGTTGGCTACTCCCCCTCCCATTTCGCAGTCCCAGGGTGACCACATTGCTCTACGCAAGGTTTCCAACTCTAGTCTTGGTGCTAGCAGTGAAGAGCCCTCTTCGCCTGTGAGTACCTCACGCTCCGTCTCTGGGTCGCATTCGCGTGACTGGCAGACCGTCCCCATGTACGAGCTTGTCCAGCGCGAGAATCTTGTCTTTGTTGAAAGCAGTACTTCTGTTGAGTCAGCTTTTGAAATTCTTGAACAGAACCATTTTACCTCGCTGCCCATTAAAAACGACTCACAGGATACTTTTGTATTTGATACTTTTGATTACGCTGATTTGGTTACATATCTACTCATGGTGCTTGGTCGCATTGAGCCCGCCGACGGGTCGAACGCAGAAGTAATTGAAAATGTAAACAAGGCGCGCGCCGGAAAGGTTGTTCCCGTTAAGTTTGCTGCACAACTCGGTGTCAAGAACCCATTCTTGACGCTCAAGTCTACTGACACGATTTCCCGCGCTGTCGAGATCCTCGGTAGCGGTGTTCATCGTGTTGCAGTACTGGATGCCATTAATGCTGATATTGTTGTGGGAATTTTGTCGCAACGTCGTCTGCTTCGCTTCATTTGGGAGCAAGGCCGCGCATTTACATCGCTGCAGCCGCTATTCCACAAGTCTCTTGAGGAGCTTGGCATTGGCTCCAAGGAGGTCATTTCCATCCACGGCGACAAGCTTGTGATTGACGCACTACAGAAAATGCACGACGAAAAGGTCTCATCGGTGGCTGTCACAGACTCAGGTAACAATCTTCTTGGCAATATCTCGGTGGTAGACGCGCGTCTACTGACCAAGTCTTCGCAAAAGTCCTTGTTGCACACTACCTGCAAGAGTTTCCTGAGTGTAATTCTCAGTCAGCGTGGTCTGGAGGATGGCAAGGACTCGTTCCCCGTGTTCCATGTTACGCTCAAGACATCTCTTGCCCGCACCATTGCAAAGCTTGTTGCGACCAAGGCTCACCGCTTGTGGCTCGTCCAACCCAGTAGTGAGCAGCTATCCAGTGCACTATCCTGCCGCTCAAACTTGGCGGGCCAGCTTATTGGCGTTGTTTCCATTACTGACATTCTCTACACACTGGCCCGCGAGGCTGGCTCCAATAAGTCCGACCTGCACCCGCACAATGCGCGTCGCGAGCGTAGACGTTCCTCTTCCAGCAGTGTCCAGTCGCGCGCATCCCTTGACAAGTTCCGCCGCAGCATTTCCATTGAGCGTTCTACGCGATAAGTGGTTTTGCCGAATTCTGTGTCTTATCAGATATACAAAAAAAAACGAAAAAAAAAAAAAAATCACACTTAATCTTTAACCAATTATAGCAAACAGGCTTCTTTTGTGCAATACTAGTTTATTTTTTTTTTCCTTTCCGTTATATTTTTTTATTTTTTTATTTTTTTGTAATTGGACAGTTGTAGCTGCAACCTCTTTTTTTTATTTTTTTTTATTTTTTTTTTCTTTTGTTCTGTGTGTTAATAGATTTATATATACTCTATGTGTTTAGACTATTTGATGTAAGGACAATAAACTGATTATCTATCTATGTGTTTAGGAGCATTCAGGTCTGCACCAGTTAAGGCAATGCAGCGTGATGCTGAAATCCTGCTGGTAAACATACGAATGAAAGAAATCCGCGACCGATTTGCCGTCCGAGCAATCCGAGCTGTGAGTCCGAGAAACCCTGTGTGGAAACTCGCAAATCGCAACAAGCCAGCAGAGGGTGACCTTGAAAGGCTGTTTGCTAGAGTCAAGCAAATGGAAGGCATTGATGATGACAAGTATTGGAGCAAGCGTCCACCATCGAAGCAACCAAAGTATAACCACAAAAAGAAATCTCACGAAGGTATGCAAAAGCTGAAGAGCACTTTGCATGTAGCTTCGCGCAGTGAATGGCAATTAGATTACGAAACACAAGGTGAACTCCGCCAATACCACTTCACCGCCCAAAGGGAGCTGTATGGAGAAAAGTACCCGAATCCATTGAAATCATTCATGAGTACCGTGCCTCGTCATACCTTGAGCAAGCTGT
>JAKUCA010000614.1:0-11765 GCA_030567025.1 Geotrichum europaeum | reverse complement strand
TATAATATCTATGCTATCACAGGTTCGATTTTTATTAATTTCTTGAAAGGGTTGGCTTTTTCTAAACCTACATAAGCACGGATGACTTATAAAGACGTCATCATATATAAGCCACCTATGGCTAAGTCGGGTCAGAAGTCTTTTTTTGGCATTAATAATTTGTCTACATTAGGAGGTTTCATGCTGTAGGATCTTGTCAACGTCGAATTTCCATCATTTAGTGGCCAACCTTTCTCTTCAAAAAACCTGGAAATATTTGACCCTAAAAAAAAAAAATTTACACACTTTGTACCTATGACTTAGAAAAAAAAAATCCTACTAAAATAAGAATGGGATTTTTTTTTTTATCTAGCTACGTTTTGATGAAGAAATCAAGACAACATCATGTTCCTTAAAATCAACAGCAAAACGCTTCCGTCAAGATGACCGAGAAGTTAGTAAAAAAGAAAACGCAGTAATATCTAACGGATAAATAAATAAATAAATAAATAAATAAATAGAACAAAAAATTTAAACTCGGTAAAGAATTAATTAAGCACACTTTCCATTTCTTTACTAACCTTCGAATTGAGGCTGCAAATTTAGCCTATACTTGCACCATTTTGTTCCGAAAAATCCACTTAGAAAATCCAGAATTTTTGAGACCAAAAAAAAAGAAAAAGAAATTATATAAGGCCAAAGCTGCTGTCCACACAACAAAATTAAAAAAAAAAAAAAAAGAAATGGACAAATCACAAAATTGTATTTTTTTTTGTCTATCTTAACCATGCACTAACCATGATTTTCCGGTAACCTTTTACCGACATGCCAAAACTGGTTAATATGATTGAAAACAATGTGTGTTTAAATTTTGGTTCTTGTAGTGCGAGGCTGGCCTTCGCTTAGTATTCGAACAAGAGATTAATTCCATTAACTCCATTTACAAAATTCATTGGGTACCTTCCCACTAACGATAACCACATGTTGGTCCCGGTGAGGCTAGACTGACTTTATCTTGCACCATCTCGATAGAGATTATCTGGCATTACCGTGTGGTTAGAAATGAAACATGAAACGCACATCTAACGGAAGACACCAAAGCAACGACTGGCGAATGCTCTAACAGGTCAACTACATCTAGGCTTTATTTTTTTTTAAAAAAAAAATTCAAATTAAAAACTGGCATCAGCAAAGATTTTATATAACGGCCACGATTCCATACTTTTTTTTTTTTTGAACTTAATTCAGAATCTACTGATTTCTCAATAAAAACTAAAAACCTGGATATTTTTTTTGTTTGGTTTTAAAATTTGTTGTATTTTTATCTTGTACTTTTTTCACGAATTATTTATTTCCCTTCTCTTCTCAAAAAAAAAAAAAAAATTTTTTTTCTTCTTCTTCTTCTTTTACCCAGTATCACATGTGCAATCACTTCGACTAAAGACTGAAACCACAAAAAAAAAAAAAACCCCCCATAACAGCAGTTTTTATAAGCAGCAGCTTTTTTTTTTTTTTTTTTCATTTATCCTAGCATTCAAACCCCCAAGTTTAACCATGTCCAAGCCCACCAGGCTCACGATTCCGGCCACGCTTAAAACGTCATTATGTGAATATGTGCAATCATCAGAACACAAGCAACATATTACGGGCAAACAAATTCAAGAATGGGCATTTAAACAGTTTGGTTATGTTCTTCCTCAGAGTACTATTTCAACGGTGCTTGGCGCCCATGGCATCTCGATAAAACGTGATGGTGGTCGTGGCCGACCACCTATTCGAAACAAAAATCTAACTCACCCAAACAACAGCATATCCAAAACCAGCGGCAGTAGCAGCAATAGCAAAAACAGCAACAACAACGACAACAACAACAATAGTGGTGACGCATCGAGTAGTAGTAATTTCAACAGCAATAGTAGTAGTAGCATTAGTAGTAGTAGCATTAGTAATAGCACCAGTACCAACAGGGTCTCGAAACGAAGTACCACGAATAGTAGGAAGACTTCCGCGTCCAGATCTACAACCGTGACCCTACCACAGCTCACATCTGCATCAACCAACGACAATACTACTGATACAACCTCTGTATTTTATCAACAAGAACTCATGTTTCTGGATGCCATTCTACTTTTTCTACAAACTTCCATGCTGCAAATCACCCCAAGTTTTGTCAACTCGTTAATTTCGGCGCATGGTCTTGACCTACAATTATTACGTGCAAAGTATTTCCTGATAACAACGCTATATGAGTTTTTTGATCATCCTTATAATTATAGGGATCTGATACTCAAACTGGCATCAAAGTATCCAGGTTTGCTTTCAGCAGTTTCCATCTCGCATAATGACAATAATCATAGTCAAGGTTTTAATCACCTACCCACCTCCACGGCTACTGCCCCAAGCAGCATGGCCAACACAGCTGGTAAACAGCAGACCGACTTCCCGCTAGATTCTTCACTCATTAACAATCAATTACTTAATTATTGGCCTGAAACGTCGTTTGGTCTGCACCCTCACTTTTATAATCAGTCTCAGTCTGTCCCCTTACCATCCCACTCAGTCTTGTCAATGCAATCGGTCCAGCAACATGGCAATTCTCAAAACTCGACTAGCTTTACCAATCTTCAAACCCCCGAAAACTTTGCTTACACTGACATTCCCTTGGATCATCATCCTAAAAGCTATCCACCTTCAAATCCACTTCTTCAAGATAATGGTGGCAATGGCAACCACCTCCTTCTGCAAACGCCAGTTTACGGATCCAGCAATTCAATAAACTCTCTGAATTCTAATCTCAATATTATGTAAACGAAAAACAATTATTTCTTTAGGCGAGCTGCGTACTCGCGGGCCACTCTCGCAATTTTGATTGAGTCAAACTTCATTTTAATCCGACCTCTACCGGACGCACTAGGAATAACAAGGAGCTGCTCAATCGCTCCAAAGCGGCGAAATTGGGTGAGAAACTCCCCACTGTGCAGTAACGAGAGCTCAATATCGTCAACAGATACCACAGTAGCATCTACGCGCTCACAGAGTTAGCAAGTGTAAAGCAATATAAACAATATATTCAATACTCACCTTTTTCATCAAATTCCTTGGGCAGGTTGATTTCTAGAAGAAGAAAAAAATTAGTACAAAAAATAGCAGACAAATACAAAATATATATATATATATTTTTTTTACCAAGACCTGGTGGAAACTTTGGAAAGGTCTCAGAGGATGACTGGGTATATCCTAGCCATTCTGACATGTTGACCACATCCGTTGCCATCAGGTTAAGCACGCCCTCCTGGAGACGAAGCAGCGGAAGCTTCTGGCAGAGATCGCGTGCAATATGAGGCGACGTAAATTCAACTAGACCTTGTTTAAGCCCAAACTCGTCCCGTGTAGTGTAGATAAAAGTGCCGACTAGAGTCCCATAGAACGAAAAGCATTTATGGAGGTCTATAGGCCCCCAGGAAGAGGGAATGTTTCTCACTAGAATTGTAGTAAAGGAAATGTTAGGAACTCCCTCAAAGTAGTACCTTGAAGGTACTTTGGAGTCAAACTCAAACTGGTTACGCTGCTTCCCTATAGTTGCCAGTCTAGGTTTAATGTTTCTAAAAGACAAAGTGTTAACCAAACAGAAAAGGAAACAATTGAAAGCTACCTACAATTCCACTCCATTGATAGAAAGTTTTTCAGGATAAGAAAGAGCTTTGTGAACTGAGTCAATGTTCAGAAATCTTACAAAGCAGTAGTCGTGCGGAATTTTCTCATTTTCATTTTTTTTTATCGCTACTGCCTTCACGGGACCTATTAACAGCAAGAATAAAAAAATTAGTAAAAGTTGTTTGTAAATGTGAGCAAGTTTCTTTAGGCTACCAAATTGAGAAAATAGTCTTGTCAAGTCTTCCTGTTGGACCTTTTCCGTGAGACTCCCCACAAAGATGGAAAATTTGGCATCAATATCTTTTTGCTGAGAAAAAGATAGCTGGTTGACATGGCCGCTGTCCCCGTCGTTGCGGCCTGAGGGATGCTCATCACAGTCTTTATGAAAGTCGCTGCGTTTATGTGGAGCTACGTAGTTCTTATCAAAGCCGCTTTTGTTAGGCCTACTGTACGTACTGCAGCCAAGAGTTCGTTTGCCTTGCTTGACTGGTTTCTGAAGAGGACTAAGTGCACACAAAAATGCAATTATTATTAGTTTTTTTTTCATTTTTTTGTGCCTTTCTTTTTGACAACTTACTTGAAAGAACTTTTACTTTTCTTTTCCTTCTCGTAAAAAAAATTATTTCCAAAGTAGTGGTCGTCGGTGCTTTCCATACTTGTGAAACGCTCCTCCTGGTTTTCCTTAATGTTGAGACTTGCTTTTGTCTTGGTTTTTCTTGCCGTAGTCTTTCTCATTTTTCCTGTGGTTAATCTGAGTAGCAATGATAGGAAAGAAGAAAGAAAGAAAAAAAAACAAAGCCCATTAAAAGTGGTTATTTTTATTTAGTCCTACAGCAAATTTACTTACGGAAACACATTGTGACAATTGTTTTGTGGTGTGTTGAAGTATCACATTTAGTTTGTTCTAGAGATTGGTTCATAATGTCGTTGGTCCATACTGCATTTAAATCAAAATATGGACCTGCTTTTTAATAGCAGAAAGAAATATCAAATCCAATATTCTAGATTTGCCAAAAACTCTTGATTTATTATCCTTCAACATTTTTTTCTTCAATAATTTTCTTTTGGAAACAGAATGTTTTTTTTTTGTCCAAAGCGTAGAGCTGGTTGTTTATTTAATACATACTGAAAGTAATGTTAAAGAAAATCAAGTGCATGAGTTCATTGGTTCACATTCAAGACAATTTTTGTCTATTACCGGTTTAAAATTTAAGAAAATTGAATTCATTGAAAGATTTCTTTAATATATTAATTAATTTTTTTTATTAAATTGTTGCGCAGGTAGTTATGATGACATGTGGTAACTTTCCAAAGTTTTATTTCTAGAAACAGTTATAGACAAAATTTGCGATAAATGATTGAAAAAACTGTTTCAATATCTTAAATGAATTGTTTTCTTTTTTTTTTTATTGTTATTGAAAATATTCTGACGATCAATTTGTTTTACATAATAGTATATTCAAATAGAACCCTTTTATATAATAAAAATAAAAAGTGTTTATATGATATCATTTTAGAATCAACTTTCAATTTAAAATCACTATAGGTTTTAATTGTGTGATGGCATGCTTGACGAAAAAATACAATTCAAAATAAACCAATTTGCTCGTCAAGTTTTTTATGTGACAATTTTTACAATAAATAATTTCAACGTTTTAATGATCTCAGTAAATTCTAGTATCCGGCATCAATAACATGTTGATATAAATGAATAATTACTTATGGACAATAGAAAATATTCTTTACATATCTTTCTAGCATTGTTCATCATTTAACGAAAATTTCATACCGAAACACACGCGTAAAAAAAAAGCAGGCACGCTTTAAAAATCAACAACAAAATAATTATTTAAACGCATACAAGTCTTTTGTTGCACACTGTAAAATTAAAAAGTAACTGCTCGGCTTTATTTCTCAAAAAGCCGCAGCGAAATTTCATGTCACATTTAAAATCAGGTTTGATTAGCAGCCCATCCCTCAAGTAACCCCAGGTTTAAAAACCAATTTACAAAGAGTGGATCTATTTTTAAAAATTTTAGGCAGGTACCCTAAATTTTTAACAGAGTCATTACTGAGCTAAACTACCATATAACGAACGTAGCAACAAGGCTATAGTTTTTGGTTTCAGAGGTTATGTTTTGATAAGCCAGAAAAAAGAAACAGTCCGCATTGTGGATCCTGGTATTTGTGTTAATTTCTTAAGTTCTGGCTTTAAAATTGGTTAAAGGATCATTCAAATTACAAATTGTCGTCGCCATTCTGGTTTAACACGATTGCTTTTTCTAGTTAAATATCACATTTTGAAAGTACAGAAACTTTTATAGTCAATTTTAGATAAAATTCTTTTAAATGCCGTTCATTTGCTGCTTGTTCTTCCCCTTTTATAAAAAGACCTAATCGCGACTAGCTTATTATCACAAATGGTTACTTTGAAATATGGAGCCGTTGGATTTTATTTTTTTTTAACCTACATGGTATGCATTTTAAAATATCTGACCCATATGAAATTTAATAGTGAAAAAGGTAAATTAGTTAAGCACGTACTTAACCATTTTGAGTAACAAGCGCGCTTGGAAAACACTAAAAAAACTGAAGTTTAAGGGCCAGCGTTGAGTTAGTCCTGAAAAAGTTTTCTCTCAAAAATGACAAAGGGCAAAACGCAAGCGTGACAATACAGATCGTCATACCAACATGAAAAAAATAAAAAAATAAAAACAAAGCGATATGACATCTCCGAATAATTAGGTAAAAAGAGATGTTCATCTTTTTATGTAGATGGCAACGCAGCTTTACAGTATTAATTTTACTGTCCACTTCAGTGAAAGAGACCACTGATGGCTGGTCACTGGAAAGTTGCTAGTGTACAGACTACAATGAATGTCAGAAGGAAGTAGGCAGTTGAAACCACTAAAACACAGTTTTACAGACAGGATCAGAGACTCGTACATACATAAAACACAATACATCGTCGCAAACAATCAGTAGCCGTTCTCATAGAGTATATAAGCTTCATTCTTTTCTTTTGTAATGTTTTTTTTTTCTTAGAGGCTTGCTTCATGGACCAGCTATAGTTATGTAATTATGTACACTATCTATATATTGACTTTTAGTTATGTGCTTGTGTATCTGCGCGTGATCGCACTGGTAGATCTTCGACAGGTTTTCATCTCTAGCGTTACCAAAAATATTTGCTACAGTTTATTACAAGAATTAGTCCTGTCTAGCTTAGTTAGCAAACGGCAAAATTTGATTAGGCATGACAAATACCCGAGATTGTAATGGTCTAGAGTTTAACCCGAACTCTCTGAGCGGTTCTAAAGTTTCGTTGAAGCTTCAATATTAGGCCTTATACGCGATTTTAAGGCCCACAAGGTAGGTTTGCATTTTGGGTTAGTAACCTTAAAAAATACATATTCAACTACAGAGTACATACGATAAATGCCAGTAACTACTCAACGTATTCGTTTAAAACCCAAAACAAAAAAACGTGTCCTTGCTGCTGCTACATAGCTAGCAGCGGGCTACATCTTAGTTCCGACTACAGTGGTTGATAGATACTACTCCACTTGGTCAGAGAAAAAATAATTGTGCATAGTTATTCTTTGAAGCCATCTTTTAAGGGGTAGACGTGATTGTAAAACT
This sequence comes from Geotrichum europaeum, assembly GCA_030567025.1. Taxonomy (NCBI): domain Eukaryota; kingdom Fungi; phylum Ascomycota; class Dipodascomycetes; order Dipodascales; family Dipodascaceae; genus Geotrichum; species Geotrichum europaeum. The sequence continues at coordinate 4,490 of JAKUCA010000614.1, read as the reverse complement.
CCATTATTTTCACGGCATACGAGCTATGCAAATGTAAATCACTTATGCTGAGTGGTCTATCCTAAGAAAGACTAGGCGGGTGTTTGTACAGTACAGAACGTAGGATCATCTATTTTTATTTCCTGGTCAATAACGTCTCAAACAAGTTCATTCCAAATTGAATTAGAGCACATCTGTTACTGTATCTTCAGAGTGTATGCGCTTTACCAAGATTTGACGGCCATATTTGACTTCATTACTAAAACAAGGGTGTTACCGACAGCGGCCAAAACCACCATAAGATACTTGAGCATTCAATACATCTATGTGTGAGTTTTAGCATCACAAAGTATGCAAATGTGTTGGCGTTTGTCTCCTTGAGCAATCAACCTTAAAATAATGTCGGCCCAAGCAACCTTTTGTTAGCAGTTTTCTAGCTATGATGATATAGGAGCCACATGTACACGGTAGTATGCAGGCATCTGGCACCTTCTGTTGCCCTTGGCTACTTCTTCAAACAACTATCCATTGTCCAAAAAAACCAAAACAGGCAAGATCATACCTTTAAGAAGCATGTCGTCCACTGAAAGTTCTGCTATCACTCCAGCATTTTAGCTCTATTAAATATCTACGCAGAGAGTGTAATATGAGAACTTTGTTTACTAGCTTGTAGGCCTCCCAAACAAAAAAGTGTTACAAGCCAAGCCCCTACCATTTTTTTTAAGTTAACGTTAACAATTTAAAACCACATATAGACCATGATTAGCATTTTTGAGTTGAAGGTTTATATGTGTTAGCTTGATACTGCAGCAAAATACATTCAAAGTGATCATCTCCACTTCAACGTTTTTTTTGTATCTTAGCTCTCTAGCTCTGCCAAAGTGCCAGTTTGCAATCCCCTGTATTGCCTCTAGTAAGTGAATATAGAAAGCACGTACAAAAGATAAATTAAAAAAAACATTTTGCCTCTCAGAACGTCCGCGTTTGTATTGCAACTTGGTGCCTTGTGAAAGTTCCCGTTAGCATGAAGGTTCTTGTCTTTTTTTGTTGTTCAAACCTCAAATATCCCAACTTCTCCATTAAGCTTTTGATTTTTAGGTTGGTTAACCACAGTCCATTTTTAGTTAAAGACAGTATATGCAAACGGTATTCATAACCGTTTGCGGAACACATATTTTAGAGTTACTAAATCCCCTTTGCCTAAGGACTACATACATGTACAGGTACAGCTTACATAATACGACTGTGAATATTTGTGTCTGCTTTCTACGAGATGTATACCAATACTGTAAAATATTTCGTTTTTAACACTTTTGATACAAGAATATCGGGCTATGGAGCATGTGAAAAAAAAAAAAAAAACCTGGAAGTATCGGAGTGAAAGTTGTGAAAGATAAGAATGTTTATCTTGAAACGGCCTTGTTGAAATCTGATGTTTGACAAAGCCTGTATAATATTTTTAAGGTCGCCATGGTAATCCCCGCTTTTTTATAATGTTAAGTAGTAGTAGCCGAACGATTTGCAAGGTGTATTACTCCTTTCACAATCAAAGTAATGGCTCAAATTTGTCGGGTCGATTCAAGGTTTCTTAAACTAGCCATAGTGCCCTAGACTAGTACCCAGGAAATAATCAGTGCCATGTAGAAAGAGTAACTTTTTACAACACTTAAAACAATAACAAACAGTGATTTTTTCTTGTAAATGTCATTATAGATTTGGCTGTTTTTAGTTTTTCCGGCAATGAATTCCTTAGAAATTTTGACTGGATTGTTGAGTTCCTCGTAAAACTCCAAAATTCAAGTAGCCACTTGATGGCTTTGAGGCATAGCGACACTCTATAACCTCTACTCGTTATATAACGTACTCTTTTTTGTGTTTAGAGCCTTTTTTTTTTTTTTTGGTCTTCAGTTATTAAAAGGTTTTTAAAAGTTTTTCATATGATCTAGTATTGTGATAAAATTTTCGGCTGGTGGGAGGTATCTCTGGAATGCTGTTCTGTTGTACCTATTATCTGTTTTTTACTCTTTAAACAGCTATGAATTTGTGACCCCAACTTTTTGGGAATATTTACTTGTTCAAGTATATTATTTGAAATCAACAGCAATAAACGCAAAAGTGGCATTAAATATTTTTGCCAATAATAATTTTTGGATTTGGCTACTACATTCTTTTTGCTGTTTAAATCTGAAATAGTAAACATTTACAGTTAATAATTATTTGGGTCATGGTATGACGGTAAATATTAATTTTATTTCGATTAGATTATTCTAATTTGTTACCCGCCCAAGCCAATTTTCTAATTATAGCTTACCTCAGATATGATAATGAAATTGGGTTAAGCTTATTTTTAAATCTTAATCTTATAATAAACGTTTTAAATAAACATGAGTCTAAAACAGACTTTTGTTTTATTTGCTATGAGGTTTTGATCTAATTATTGAATACGTGAATTGTTTCGGAATAATTCTAAGTCAGATGACGCAGAAGTTATTTAGGATCAAATAGTCTTACTTGCCAATTTTTGTAAACACGATTTTTTCCCAAAGTCTTTAAAGTCCAAGTGTAGATAAATAGAAAATTTGTTGATTGTTCTAATATCTAGAGATTACAAAGCAAAAAGAAAGAAAACTAGAGAAAGGATATTCCAAGAAGCCATATAGCCCTAACACTTGCAAAATAGAGATAAATAGAAAATATGTTTATTGTCCTAATATCTAGAAGTTATATAACAAAAATAAAAATAACAAAAGGATATAAAAAGAAGACATATATCTCAAACATTTATCTAAATGAGACTTACAAGGTGACGCTCTCAGCGCGTGTAAGGAATTTCAACATTCAATGACGCCGAATTCTCCATGGGAAGTTTCATGGGCTAAGGGAAATCTGAAATACATTTTAACACCTAGTAGCTCAATATCAGATATTTACAAACAGCAAAACCTTACCTACTCTTAATCAAGCGAACAATCAACAAAGAATGTGCGGTAAGAAGTCTAAGAGCTCGGCCACCGCACCAAAACCTTTTTGGTATCAAGAAGGACTTGGAGATAAGCTCCGGAAAAACTTTTCTTAAGTAGTCTCGCTCTGCAGGATGTAAAGGACACTTCTTGAGAACATGCTCAACTGTTTCCAGTTGACCACACTCGCAATAATGATTTCGCTCGTTGATGTACCTCATTTGGAAATACTTTCCAAGAGCGCCATGACCTGTGCAAAGCTAAAACAGCTTGCTTAAAGTATGACGAGGCACAGTATTCATGAATGATTTCAATGGATTGGGGTACTTTCCTCCATACAGGTCCTTTGGCTGGTGGAGTAAACTTCAAAATATACTTTAAGACTTGAGCTTTAGGACACCTTATTATTTTTTTATTATCTACAATTAAAATATTAGTAATGAGGATTTTTCAGTTTTGTGGCTATAGAAACAAATATTTATTAATTCAAGTGTAATCTAAAAACCCAAAGGCATTTGGTGTACGGGTGCTAAGTGTCTTTGGTTAAATCACAAAATAATTTTAATTAATAATAAGGCACTATGGCCGAGCGGTTAAGGCGAAAGATTAGAAATCTTTTGGGATTTTCCCGCGCAGGTTCGAGTCCTGCTGGTGTCGTTATTTTTTTAAATTTTTTTTTACGTAGTTTTAGATATTTGGACAATAAACAAATATTTCTATTTATTTCTTTATTCAGTTTATGCAAACTGCAAATCTTTAAAACTATTTTAATAGTGAGAGACTCTGAGTTATCAATCGTATTAGAAAAAATGAAAATACGTTGATTTGCCAGGGGAAGGTTTGGTGAAAGAGTAGAGTATTAATTATTTCGGCTACTTACACATGCCATCTGTTTAGCACCCCCCCCCCAAAAAAAACCATTCCAGATGGTAGCATTCCCAATTGTGTGTAGTTGTGGATAGTAGACTCAAGTCAATATGAATTATTTTTACGAAAATGAAGTTCAGGTTTCTTTTTGGCAAAATTATTCCTTATAAATATTTTTTCTTGTTCTTAATTATTGAGTCAGTGGTGCATTGTTAATATTCTGGTTAAGCATTGTGATACTTTTCAAAAATAAAACTACTGTGAGTACATTACCCCTGACTACCGCCAGGGCGGACCTTTTTTTTTTTTTTTTTCTGAGAAATGACCAGTGTGTAAATGCCTTTTTTTTTTTTTTTTTAATCCAATTGAACATGAACTCAAACAAATAAGTGAATTCAAATATGAAGTTTTGCTAGCCGGAGTATTTGTCCCGTTAAAACCAATGAGATAACATTTTCTCACTTCCAAACCCATAACAATATCGTCAGCTGTTAGATTTCATTTATTTACTTAATTTAATTTTTTTTTTTTTGAGCGACAAGATGGCCTGTCGACATCTGGCCATATCCATGCGAAAGAAGCGGTTTCAGTATTCTCAATATTCTCAGTATTATATTTGACGGATCAATACTTTTTTTTTCTCTTCTCTTCATTAAAAAAAAAAAAAAAAAAAAAAAAAAAAAA
>JAKUCA010000613.1:0-11780 GCA_030567025.1 Geotrichum europaeum | reverse complement strand
TTACTTGGAGTCACTTGAGATTCAGGACACGATCGACGGATGATTGATGGAGCTATGTTCTATTGAAAGAGTTTAATCTTTAGAGATTAGACGTTGTGCCTTTACTCCTGGATTTTCGAATCTTGCAAAACTTTGACTATTCTGAATTGCTCAGAATAGTTTAGTTTAAATGAAGTGATCACCTCTTACATCGCCGATTTGGCGTTCACATCGCTAGACAGGATGACCGTTACAAAGCACAAAAGTCTGCACAGAGATCAAATCCATAACCCAAATATTAATGAAAAGTATCTCAGAGTTATTTCAGACTTCTTTCATTTACTTGCGACCAGCCTAACGGGCTCTTTTACCGAGAAAAGTTTTGCGCTGTGTAGGAAAATTTCAGTTTTTCCATTCAAAGCCGTCACCAATAACGATACCTAGAGCAGTCACAATATATAATTACAAGTAAAATGATACACAAACTAAACTAATATTATAGATTAGCTTGAATAACACGAAATTGAAATTCAAAAATTAGCATTTGAAGTAGTTAAAAAGGGCTTAATTACTAAGGGAATGCAGATTCCTATACATAAAGAGCTGAATTCAGATGTACCTGAAAGCTACCAGTTAGAGTAAATCTCAGAAAATACTAGAGACGGGAAAAATCAGATGAGAGCTCGGGGGGTTTCGTCTGTAAAAACAAAAAAAAAAGTTAAGCAAAATACGACTTTGGAGTTACCAATACAAATCAAAAATTTTAGAGATAAGTCTTAAGAGTGAGTATTTCCAATCGTGATAACCAAAAGAGTTAGCAAGCCTATGTACTAACTATTCCAGGCCAGCCTAATGACTTTGGAGAAGAAGCAAGTTTCTCTGTTCAGAGGTAATCCCAGTCAAACCAACGGCCCTAGCACTCACCAAACCGATTCTAAGTTAGAAATGTCCAACCAATTTCATTCTGGAGCCAGAGCAATGGGTGGAGAGAGAGAAAGCAAAGGCTGACTAGAGAGGTGAACGAAAAGTCTTATTTAAAACGGAAGAACAATATCAATTAAAGAAGAAGAAACTAAGCAATAGTAGCAGTCAACATTTGCATCTGTTGGTAGTTTAAAGTAAGCCGTGGGAGTAAAAAAATGGACAGTGAATGAGTACTATGAATGAAATCGTGGTGATGGTGCTCATAGTACAATATTACCAGTGGAATCCATAAAGAGATCTTTCAGGCGTTAAGGTGATATACCTTTTTTTTTTTTTTTTTTTTTTTAACATCGGCTTTTTTTTTCAATCTCGGAGCTGTTTAGCAGGCCGAAGCAACTTGCGACATGGGAAATTAGCCCTATATTGCCCGATATCGCTTGCTGTTACATAATAACTTACCCGCCTTGGTCTCTTGAAAAAGTTTAATGTTTGTAAGGGAAGGTCCCGCTAGCCCCGATATCGCCTGTCAATTATAGTTTTTAAAGCGAACAAGGAAAATGAGTCAAAGGAAAATCCCCAGAAAAAATGGTGAAAAAGGCTTCTGAAAAGAGAAAATTTCCGAAAACTACCGAGAAAGTCCGACAACATTTAACGCATAGAATATGTGCGAGGGGCGAGATTATGGGGGAAAAAAAAAAAAAAAAAAAAAATAATACAAAACAAAAAAAGTGACCAAGAAATGAAAAATAAGATCACTAAAACTACATAGCAGCAGCACCGTTTGAAAGAAGAGGATTTTGGCGTTTTGCAATTGGCCTGCGAGGTTTTCTCGACTAGTTACACGAAGAGAAAGGACTGGGAAGAAAGTTGACACAACAGCAAAGCTTCTCCTTGATCTCAGTGCTACTGCTTTGCTGCTATTGTTGTCTTGTCCAACGTGGGATTAGCGCAAGCGTCCCGTGATTTTTTTTTCTCCAGTACAGTACAAGCGTCAGTCGTAATGCATGAAGGTTTTAATTATGGGTCAAGCATTTTAAGCTTTGTTTTGGCTGGTGAAAAATTTTATAATTTTTTTTTTTTTTTTTTTTTATATGACCAGGCTTAGTATTACTCACAGATTTTCATTACTTTCCCTTTAAATCTTCTTCTTTCCGTCCCTTCTTCCTCCTTTCCTTTACTTGTTCTCACCACATTTTTTCTTTTCTTTATACGACACTTCAACATGCTACGTTGTGCTTCGAAATCTGCGGGTATTACCGCCCAGAGAGCTTCGCTCTTTGCCTCGAGATCTCTCAAGTCTGCCTCCATTTTAAATCGCTACATCTCCAACTCATCGCAACGAAAAAACCCTGCCACTGCGACCTCTGCGAGACCTGAGCCCGCACCCAGTTTCAACATTGATCCTGCTACTTCCGCAAAATCTTCTGCTCCCTCTCCCCTGGCATCTGGCAACTCTCCTGCCATGGATGACTCTTTTATTGGTCTTACTGGTGGCCAAATCTTCCACGAGATGATGCTGAGACACAAGGTCGACACCATCTTTGGCTACTCTGGTGGTGCCATTCTCCCCGTCTTTGATGGTATCTACAACTCTCCTCACTTTAAGTTCATTATGCCTAGACATGAACAAGGTGCTGGTCACATGGCTGAGGGTTACGCTAGAGCTACTGGCAAGCCCGGTGTTGTTGTTGTCACCTCCGGCCCTGGTGCCACCAACGTCATCACCCCCATGCAGGACGCTCTTTCTGATGGTACTCCCATGGTTGTTTTCACTGGTCAGGTGGCAACTGGTTCTATTGGTACCGATGCTTTCCAGGAGGCTGATGTTGTTGGTATCTCCAGAAGCTGCACCAAGTGGAACGTTATGGTTAAGAACATTGCTGAGCTTCCCAGAAGAATTAACGAGGCTTTCGAGATTGCCACTTCTGGCCGTCCTGGTCCTGTCCTTGTTGATCTCCCCAAGGATGTTACCTCCTCCATTCTCCGTCAGGCTATTCCCACCTCTCTGACCATTCCTTCGCGATCCCTCGAAACTCTGGCCGCTTCTGCTGTTAACGAATTCCAGAATGAGTCAATCAAGCGCGCTGCTGATCTTATTAACAAGGCCAAGAAGCCTATCATCTACGCCGGTAACGGTATTCTTTCTTCCCACGAGGGTCCCGTTTACCTGACTGAGCTTGCTAACAAGGCTAACATTCCCGTCACTACCACCCTGCACGGTCTGGGTGCCTTTGACGAGACTGACCCCAAGGCTCTGCACATGCTCGGTATGCATGGTACTGGTTACGCCAACACTGCGATGCAGCAGGCTGATTTGATCATTGCCCTCGGTGCGCGATTCGATGAGCGTGTTACTGGTAACATCACCAAGTTTGCTCCTGCTGCTCGTCTTGCTGCCCTTGAGAAGAGAGGTGGTATCATTCACTTTGAGATTCTCCCCAAGAACATTAACAAGGTTGTCGAGGCCACCGAGGCTGTTGAGGGTGATGTTTCCCAGAGCCTGGCCAAGTTGCTCCCTCTTGTCAACGAGGTCCCCGAGCGCCCCGAATGGCTTTCTCAGATTAAGTCCTGGAAGGAGAAATTCCCCTTGGACTACGAAAGAGATGTCCCCAACTCTGGTGAGCCTGTCAAGCCCCAGACTGTTATCACTACTCTGTCTAAGCTGACTGAGAAGATTTCTGACAAGGTCATTCTGACTACTGGTGTTGGCCAGCACCAGATGTGGGCTGCCCAATTCTTTAACTTTAGACACCCCAGATCCATGATTACTTCCGGTGGTCTTGGTACCATGGGTTACGGTCTGCCCGCGGCTATTGGCGCCAAGGTCGGTATGCCCAACTCCATTGTTATTGATATTGATGGTGATGCCTCTTTCAACATGACTCTTGCTGAGCTTTCTTGTGCTGTCCAGTACGGTGTCAATGTCAAGATCATTGTTCTGAATAATGAAGAGCAGGGTATGGTCACCCAGTGGCAGTCTCTTTTCTACGACGATAGATATGCTCACACGCATCAGAAGAACCCCGACTTTATGAAGCTGGCTGATGCCATGGGCCTCAAGGGTATTCAGATCAGCACCTTTGAGGAACTTGAGGGTGGCTTGCAGGAGATGCTTGACTACGAGGACGGCCCTGTTCTTGTTGAGGTTAAGGTCGACCAGAAGGTCCCTGTCCTGCCCATGATTGCTGCTGGCAAGGCTCTTGATGAGTTTTTGGTGTACAACAAGGAGGTTGAGATGGAGCGGAAAAAGCTGAGACTCGAGAGAATTGAGCGCATGAAGAAGAAGGAGGCTGAGAGCCAAAAATAAAGAATTAAAAAAAAAAAAAATTGTAAGTAATTGTGAGTAAAGGAGACTTGACAAACGCACAAACAAAAAAGAAAAGCATGTTTAATATTAAAAAAAAAAATAAACGAAAAACAATTGAAGATTAGTATTGAATATAATAATGTTGTTTAATTTTTTTTTCTTTCTTTATACCTGGCTTAAAAAGAAAAAAAAAAAACAGGAGCCTGTTGTTGTCGTCGTCGATTGTTTAGGTAGTAAGTGAGTGTCGGGATGGGGATTCCTTAGTTATAATAAGACTCATTTAAAGGGATTTTCGAGACTCGAGGAATCTTGGGAGGGTTGCTGGGTGATGAAAAAAAGAGATTGACTTTAAGCTTTGTGACCTTTTTCAAGTCTTTTTTCCAATGTTTTTTCTTTTTTTCTTTCGGGAACACCAATGACTTAAAGTTTAAAAGCAAAAAAAAAAAAAAAGACAGATGAATGTGTATAACCGTGGTTACAAGTGTTAAACACTAAAACGTATACTTTGAAGCCAAATAACACTCAAAGTCATATGGCACTATTCACCTGCCCGTTCCATTGTAAAGAAGAGTATTGAGGAGCAGGTTAATGAATATGTACCTTATATATATATGATATCAATACATCTATGGGCACGGGCCATTCAATTTATTGCCGTTGATTTGAATCAAGGAGAGGGGAGGTTATGATAATGGTTCTATTTGTGAATTTTAAAGAAAGTTTCTCGGATATAAAAGGATATCCAGTTTTTAAATTATTGGTAGTAGCAGTAACAGTAGTAATAATCCCTATATAAGCTATTCGATGCTGTGAGCTTATAGTGGGCGCGGCCGTGCTTATGAGAGAAACCCAGTTGATACCTCAATAACCAATAGCTCAAGCACTTTTTTATTTTTCTCGATCACGCTCATCGCACACCATGTCACAAGAACAGCTCTGATCTATTAGAAGATTATTCCTGGCGGCATTGAGGGTGAATGGGCGATAATCCCAAAGGTAAAAAATGTTCATTACTAGATTTCGCTCTGCTTACATAAGTGATTGTGGGGGATAATCGAGGAAAATAAAGTAGTACCACTAGTACTATTACTAGTTACTTGAAAAATCTACCACTAATTTCATGGCGTTTGGGCGAAATCGCCCAAACCTTTTTTTAGTACCTCACGGAGGTGCAGTTCTATCATCTCCGAACTGATTGAAACAATAACAAATTTTCAAAAAGCCAAAGACCCATTAGCATGGGCTACTTGCGCATTTGCTACAATTAATAATAACAACAATAATAATACAAGAACAATAACATCAACCGAGAATAATAATAACTGAGGAGGAGGAGAAGATATGCCACCGACAGCCGCGTCATATCGACCAAACTAAACGTCAAGTTTTTTGTTTACCATTCAGGAAATTTGGCGGTATCGTATCAATTGATATTGTGTCTCCCACTCTGAACAATGATTTCAAAAGCCTGAAGAGAATTGAATGAATGATTTCTGTGTCATTTCGGCCACTATCAGACATATAGACGCTATCAGTTTTTTTCATTTTTCAATTTTTTTTTTTTTTTTTTCCGCGCGCTCTCCCCAACGGCCTACAAAAGGACCCCTCCGGCCACTTTTTTTTTTTTTTTTTTTTTACCATTGACTTTTACTCTTGAATTACATCCTTTATTCATCCTTTCCCTTTGCCTGCGGTAGCCACGCCCACTTCCGTCTTGCCATCGGCCTGTTTTTCTTCTTCCTCACATCAATTGCCCGCTCTATCTTTAACCACGCACTGACCATTCACTGACAAGGCCTTTTTATACTTTTAATTTAACCAGCAAAAACTGTAATAATACTCCACTCACGAGTCCTGTAACATCTCCATTTATTACCCCGCCTATATAAGGACCCCTCAAGGCCTCCCTCTTTCCTCTCTTACTCTCCTTTTACTATGCTTCCTCTGCAAGTAATTCAAGGAGTTAAAATGGCTTCCCGCACTATGGGCCACTCAGCACGCCAACCCGGTCTTACCACCGCCATCAGAAACGCATCTTCTTACATCACTGATCACAAAAAGATTGAGAACCCTGACACCACCAAGGGCTTTGTTAACAACGAGCTCGTCGAGTCTAAGGCCACCGAGTGGATCGACGTCCACGATCCCGCTACCAACAATCTTGTAACCAGAGTTCCTCAATCCACTCCCCAGGAGCTCCTCGATGCCGTTGATGCCGCAGAGGCTGCCTTTAAAACTTTTAAAAATACATCCATTCTCTCCCGTCAGCAGATTGCTTTTAACTATGTCCGTCTGATTAGAGAGAACTGGGATAGACTTGCTGCCTCAATTACTCTTGAGCAGGGCAAAACTTTCCCCGACGCCCGCGGTGATGTTCTCCGGGGCCTGCAGGTTGCCGAATCAGCTACCGGCATCGCCCAGCAGCTCACTGGCGAATTTCTTGAGGTCTCCAAGGACATGGAAACTAAAATGTACCGCGAACCCCTTGGTGTCGTCGCTGCCATCTGTCCCTTTAACTTCCCCGCAATGATCCCACTTTGGTCCATCCCTCTCACTATTGTCACCGGTAACACTTTGGTTTTGAAGCCATCTGAACGCGACCCTGGCGCTGCTGTTATTCTTGCTGAGCTTGCCAGAGAGGCTGGTGCTCCCCCTGGTGTTGTCAATGTTGTCCATGGTTCTGCTCCCACTGTTGATTTTATTCTCGATGAACCCCGTATCAAGGCCATTTCCTTTGTCGGTAGTGACAAGGCTGGCAAGTACATTTACACCCGCGGTACTGCCAACGGTAAGAGAGTGCAGGCCAACCTTGGTGCCAAGAACCACGCCGTTTTACTGCCTGATGCCAACAAGAACTTTGCCCTGAACTCGATTGTCGGCGCTGCTTTTGGTGCTGCTGGTCAACGTTGTATGGCCCTTTCTGCTCTCGTCACTGTTGGCGAAGCCAAGACATGGGTTAGTGAGATTGCTGAGCGTGCCAAGGCTCTTAAGGTCGGTGGTGGCTTTATTGAGGGCATTGATGTCGGTCCCGTGATCACCCCGCAGTCCAAGCAGCGCATTATTGAGCTTATCAACGACGCTGAGAAGAATGGTGCTAATATCATCCTTGATGGCCGTGACTACGTCAACCCCGACTTCCCCAACGGTAACTTTGTTGGTCCCACTATCATCACTGGCGTCAAGCCCGGCATGCGTGCGTACGATGAGGAGATCTTTGGTCCCGTGCTTGTTGTTGTCGAGACGGAAACGCTTGATGAGGCCATTGCTCTGATCAACAAGAACAAGTATGGTAATGGTAGTGCTATTTTTACTCAGTCTGGCTCGACTGGTTACAAGTTCCAAAAGGAGATTGAAGCGGGTCAGGTTGGTATTAATGTGCCTATTCCTGTGCCTTTGCCCATGTTTTCGTTTACTGGTAACAAGGGCTCATTCCTCGGTGACTTGAACTTTTACGGCAAGGCTGGTCTCATGTTTTTGACGCAGTACAAGACCGTTACTACGCACTGGAGATCTGAGGACGCCTTTTCGACCAAGGCTTCTGTCAACATGCCTACCCACAGTTAAAGCTGAAGAAAGTATCTTGGTTTTTTTTTTTTAAAAAAAAATAATTGTATACGAAAAATGAAATAATGAATAAAACGGGTAGTCATAATAGTATAAGTTGTCAAATTTAGAGGTAAGAATTAGGCTACGAGGGACATGCTGCATTAAGAAAAAATGTATAGTTTTACTTGATCTGTAAGTAAACCACCAATTTGGCTATTATCAAGTTCGTTGTTGTTTGTTAATATTTGGTCTGTGCTAATTGGTTGAGTACCGCGCGTATTTTCTCTTATTTTTGTTTTTGTTTTTGTGTTTTTTTTTTGGGGGAACAAGAAAATATGAAGGGATAAGGAAAGGGAGACAGAAAAAAAAAAAACAAGCATTGATCGATCGTAAACTTGAGGGCATTAAAATTCAATTCCCTTTTTTTTATTTTTTATTTGTTGTCTACTGAACCATTGGTAAAACTGAATGGAAATCAATGTTGGCAACAAGTAAAGGATATTAGCGAAAAAAAAAAAAGAGAAAATAGAGTATATAGACTAATGGATGAACTAATGATTGGAGTAATAAAGGGAGATATGTTAGTTTGCTTACAATAGTTGACATTTGGATTAAGAATGAAAAACCGTGTAAATTCAATGTAAATAAAAAAAAAGGGGGAAGAGAACAAATCAAAATGCGTTTTTTTATGGGCTCAACGTGGGGAAAAACAAGAATTTGACCAGGCGTTAAATTATTGTGCTGATGGTAAAGACCAAAAGGTGTCATTATTATTTATATATGTGTATACATAAATTGCAAATTTTATTCATGTTGATAATTAGAAGAAGGTCACAAGGGCTTTCATAGTGATTTTAACAAACAAAAAAAAAAAAAAAAAAAACTCTGACAGGTTGAGCTTTTAATAAAGGGGTTTGTCTTTGAAAAATGGACGTACATTATTATGCAGATTGACATGATGAATTACGGATTTTATTTTATTTATATTATTTTTATTTGCGATGAATGTTCATTTAGTGAATGATGAGAAAAGTTTATGGTTGTTAAATTTATTTCATTTCTTCTTTTGTTGCTAATTTACTTATTATTTTAATCATTAATTTTATTATTATTATTATTAGGACTAAAATCGTTGTTGGTTGTTTTCAACTTTTTTTTAATTTTTTTCTTCTTTTTATCCCTTTATTTCCTCTTCTCTTCCTTCATTTTGATTAAAAAATTTTTTTTTTTTTTTTTTTTTAACCGTGTCTAGTCTTTCTCCAAAATTTCAAAATATCCTCTGTACTCTGTGTATCTTTGTGGCTATCACTCAGCACATCTCACAGAGCACTCACTCACGACCACCTTCGTTTATATATTCATCTCGTGATATTTACGCTACCACAATAATCTAATCGTATATCAGCAACCAGACATAACCAACCAACCCCCCGTAGATTAAGGGTTTATTCGTCTTTACCAACCATCATACACTCATTTCACTGGAAAAAAAAAACACATTCGTTTAATTTTAAAATACCTTAATAATGATTATCACTACTCCTATGACCATCAATGAGGACTTTGACGACATCTCTTTGGAGCCAGACTCCAAATTGCCTATGCCCCTTTCTCGCGGCATTTCGTCCATCCCCGAATATTCTGATAGCTCCTTAAGCTCGTCAAGCCGCAGCAGCACAAATTCTACTATAAGCACAAACGGAGAGGAAGAATACTACGATCTAGATGATGATGACGATGATAGCCGCTCCTCCAATCGCTCCAGTGTTGTTAGTGACACCCCTTCGGAATTTTCAATTGCTGCAAATAAACTCAACGGATACGCCATTACCAGCCTCAAGTCCAAGTCCTCAATCACGCTGCTTAATCCCAACCATGCGTCGGCGCAGTCTCGTCAGCAACTTTCAACAAAGGACGATCCGGCGCCGCCCCTATTTAAAAATGATGCTGCTGTTATTGACGAGGACTATGAGCTTGCAGCAGCAACCTCGCCGCACCCCAATACAAGAAGACACTCGGAAAAGTCGTATTCCAGCCTGCAAAAACGCCTGCAACAAGGCAACGGCTCATCTCCCTCTCTTTCAGTTCAAGCGTCACAAGGTTTGCGCGTGAAACCTTATACTTCGAAAATTGGTGGCCTTGGTAGCCCAATCGGCAACCACCGTACTCTTCCCAAAACTCCCACTAGTGAGACTGGTGATGCAACCAGGTTATCTCTCCGCAAAACTGCCTCCGCCTCGACCCTCGGGTTGCCATCGCGCCCATCTTTGCGCCGTGCGGCCAGTTCGATTAATAACAACACTAATCCTTTGCCTGGCCTTGTGCTGCCGACCACCAAGAATGGCCTTACTGCCCAGCAGCGGTTCCGCCTGCGGCGCCAAAACTCCACGTCCAAGTTGACAGTGGAACAGCTTGAACTTCAGTGTGAGTCCGACGATGGCGACGACGATCTCCCCGTGGATGCCCTCGTTTGGAACGTACCCTTATCGCCCGCTCTGTATGTCAAAGCACAATCGCAATCGCAGCTCACTAAGCAGGAGCCACCGCAGCATCGCTCCAAGAGCGCCAGCAAGCGCGGATCCGGCCTCAACCGTCAGCCCGACACGCTTTCATCCATCAAGGAAAGCGAGCCCACGCAGTATTTCAACACCCCTGGCCTGGAAAATTTATCAGAGGATGCACGGAATCTAACCAAGGCGTTTCAGGAGCTGCCCACCACCAAAGCTGCAGAACTAGCGATTACTAAACAAAAGGAGCGCCCATCGTCGAAACTGCCTCCTAAAAGGAGGTCCAACGATTTTATGGACCCCGTGCCCATTAGTAAGGAAAAGGAGTCAGTTTTGTCAAGGACCCGCCCATCATGGCTGCCGCCCAAGTCGCCCGAGGAGGAGGCACGCCATCTCCAGGAGTACAAAAAGATGATGGCAATGGCCGCCTCGGCTGAAAAGAAGCGCTCTGAGCAGCTTAAACTTAAAGCCGAAGCGCGTCTCAAGGAGCGCAAGCAGCTCGAACAAGAGTGGAGTAAGAATGTACTTCCACGGTTTGAAATGGCCGTGCAAGAGGCGCATACTAGGGAGCTGTGGTGGAAGGGGATTCCAGGCAAGTACCGGCCGCTCATTTGGAAAGCGCGGGCAGGCAATACTCTGGGCATTACAAAATCAACATATGAAAAGGCGCTTGCCAGGGGCAAGGAGACCATGGCCGCGCTCGCGGGCAAGCAGGAACTCACGGAAACTGAGCAAAAGGACAAAAAAATGTACGACATTCTTAAGGTTGACTGCCTTAACCCACTGTCAGAGATAGGGTTGTTTGGCAAGTACGGACCCCTTCATGACCAGCTCATGGACACGTTAATTGCGTTTTCGTCTTACCGTCCGGATATTGGCTACAAATCCGGGCTGCACTACCTGGCTGCCATGTTTCTGATGAACCTGAACCCGCTTGAGTCTTTCACGGCGTTGGCAAGCACGCTAAACCACTCGTTATGCCAGGCCATTTATGTGCGCGATGAGGGCACGTTGACATCCTACTACACATCGTTTCTCAAAGTGCTCAACACCAAGCTACCCTCACTTTACAATCATTTTAAACAGATCCGGCTGCCTCCTTCGGCGTATCTCGAGCCCATGCTGACGACACTTTATTCCCAGCACGTCTCGATTGACATCACGTCGCGAATCTGGGATGTCATGTTTTTTGAGGGCGACTCGTTTTTGCTACGCGTTGCGCTCGGCGTGCTCATGAAGTATGAGCACAAGCTCTACGGCAGCCAAGAAGAGGTGCTCAAGATCCTTGGCTGGGGTGCCTCGCGCATCGATCTAGGCGACGAGGACGATTTCATGTGGGTGGTGAGAAACGCGTTAAAACAAAAATAACCAAAAAAAAAAAAAGAAAAAAAAAAAAAAAAAAATATCAAAACAAATTTTTTTTTTCACAATTCGTTTTTTTTTTTTTTTAAATACTTGTTAATTTTTTTTTTTTTTTTTTTTTTTTTTTTTTTTTTTTTTTTTTTATTTTTTTTTTT
>JAKUCA010000612.1:0-11714 GCA_030567025.1 Geotrichum europaeum | reverse complement strand
AAAAAAAAAAAAAAAAAAAAAAAAAAAAAAAAAAAAAAAAAAAAAAAAAAAAAAAAATAAATAAATAAAAAAAAAAAAAAAAAAAAAAAAAAAAAGTGAGTTGAATAAGTGTATTGGGTATTAACAATAGGAAATAAAGACATGACGGAGGATTAATTGTTTTTGAGAATAGGCCGCGCCGGGTCCCACGGACCCTGGATCTCGTTCTTATATTTCTGCAACGTTAGCAACATAACTGGCAAACCGAGCACGATCCCCACCATTATAACTATCCAAACCAGCAAAATGAATATACCTCCGACAAGGAACAAGCCAGCACTGCTGCCTACCACCAGTACCAATAGCACTGCATAGTAAAACCAGCCCCCATTGTTGCCGTTGGCATCCGCACTGCGTAACCGGCTCGTAAAGTTAGGGAAGACACCAAATAGCTGGATGCTAAACAAAATAAAGCTAAACACTTGGATTGTCGATTCTAGCCGCGACGCCAGCACAATAGCCGCACTGAGAACCAGGTTCGTTGCCAGCACAGACCGCGTCGACGAGCCGCCACCACTGCGATCTGAGTAGTCCTTAAAGAGAATATTGGCAAACACCAGCCAGCACGCCAGCGCCCAGATGGAATCGCTGCTAGTACTGAGGGTCAGCGACTTGAGCACTGGAGATAGCGCAAGCAGCGTGCACAGCACAAGAGCACTTGACTTAAGCGATGTCCCACCGAGCACGGAGGTTCCGAAAGCCGCTACCCACAGAAGCACAGTGCTGTCGCTGGCACCAAAAATGCCAGGCCCACCACTCTTAGTACCGCTGCTGCTGCTGTCGCCAGTATAAGTAAAATAAAACCCGCATCCAAAAAGTACCACGCTGCTGACGTGCTCCAGGATCCCACAGGAGTCGCGGGAGAGCGCGCCGAGGGTGTAGGGCTGCACGTGCGAGTTCTGCTTAAGCTGCGACAGGAAGGTGTCGTCGACGTAGTTGTCTGGGTAGGGCTGCCGCACCCACAGCAGCTTGCGCCAGCGCGGCAGCGGCTCCTCGTCGCAACCGCCCGCGCCCAGCGAGGAAGATGTTGTCATCGTTGTCAGGGGGGTCATGATGTGTGAAGAGACACGGAAGCGGTACCTGTGGGATCAGCAAAAGTACAAAAAGGGCCCCTCCCAGCCACGCAATCCTTATGTAAAAGGTACGATGTCGCTTTGTAGTAATAACTACTATGCTTTCTTACTCAATGCTATCGCTATAAAGAGGCCTCTTCCAATACTAAGCCCCCAGCTTTCTGATTCTCCTAGAATCTTCGGCACTGCCATCATGTCAGAAAACATCCCCTCTGTAAAGCCTGTTGTCGACGAACACGACCGTCTATGGTCCGAAATTGATATTCTTTCTGAGACTGAGAGCATCGCGCAACAAGCCCGCACCAATCGGAGTTTCTTTGGGCCCGAACACGCGAGTGCCCTGCGTGAGCTGCGCACGGCCCAACGTGAGCTGGTGCGGGCAATGGGCGGCAAGGACCGCCGCCGGGAAGACTATTACCAGTCTCTGTGGGAGCAGAACGATATGGAGTCGCTGCGCAATAACCTTTTTAATCAGCAGCATTTTAGCAACGTTTACAACCATGTGAATAAAACGATTGAGAAGCTGGATAGCGTGGCCAAGCGCATGAAGATAGTGGACCAGCAAAGCAAAGAGATATGGCAGTCAGAGAATTGACTTTTAGAAGGGAACGGTGCCACGAGTATTATAAGTCGTGTCTATGTATTTATTAATTATGAAATGTATGTGTGTATGTTTAGTTAGCGGGCAGGGCACTACGTCTTTCGGAGCAGACCGCTGCGCTTCAGCTCCAGCGCAGTCTTGTACGGCGGTGCAACGGGGGCCTGCACGGGGTCTAGTGACAGCCGCGCGGCACCCTTATCCAACGTGTAGGTCGCGTCCGAGTCATACTCGTTGAGGTCACCGCAGGCCACAAACGGCACAACAATGCGCTCCAGCTCGCTCTCAGTTGCTCGGAGTTTTTCAACAAACTCGAGCGTTGAGACCCCGCTGCCCACAAGTGCGCGAGCGTCCCATCCGGGCCGGGGTCGGTAGCCCTCGCACACAACAAACGCCTCCAGCGACGATGCGCGCGACGACCGCGGCTTAGCACATGATACCTTGTCAAAAAGCAGGCCCAGCTGCGCGTACAGCAGGTCAATATCGCGTCCGCGGAAAATCTTGGCCACAAACTTGCCACCAGGCCGCAGCAGCGCTGTCGCCAGCTGCAGGGCCGAGAGAATTAGCTGCGCCTGGATGTACTCGTCCAGATCGTGAAGTCCCGTCACGTCGGGGGCACCGTCTGAGCAAACAAAGTCGGCGGGCTCGCCGCCAAACACGTCCAGGATCCGGTCGATTGTCTTGGGGTGCGTGATATCCGCCTGAAGCGTGGTCACACCCGCAATCGCCGACATCGGCTGCAGGTCCACCGCCACAATCCGCTTGTTCGCGGCCAACGCGGCCTCCACATCGGAGCCCATCAACCTCTTCGACAGCACCTGTGACCAACTGCCCGGGGCCGCGCACAGGTCGACCACGCGGTTGAGCCCGTCAAGCAGGTGGAACTGCGAGTCAAGCTGTAACAACTTAAAAGCGGACCGTGCGCGCCAGCCCTCCTCCTTGGCTTTACGATAGTAGAGATCTCTTTTGTCTTTGCTGGACTTGCCCATGGTTGTTGAATGAGTGGGTTTGCTGATCTGGTTGACGGCTGATCTGCCCGAACTGAAAATTTTCTGCTCGGGGAAATGAGCCAGAAAAAAAAGCAAAAGACTTGGTATTTAGTACTTAACATAAATAATGGTCATGTAACTAGTACAAACAACGTAGGTAACGTTTGTGCCTCAAGTATTTGTCATGTTTAGTGCACAACACAACCGCACCAACATCTGTGCACTTATGCGCGTCTTTCGCTCTGCCCTCATTGGCAGCGACAAAAAAAAGTTTTCGACGCTTCTTCCATTCGAAACATCCAGCATCATCGACCCTTGATCCGCCAACAATGATCAGAACCACCTCGCGCCGCCTGCTGCAGCAGCCCGCCGTTGCTTTCCGGAGGCTGAAAGCGACTGCCGCCACGCCTTCTTTCAACCGCGTTGCGGAGCAGGAGCTCGCCGCGAAGACCACCGTCGACGACACGCCCACGTACGACCCTAAGCATCTGTACCCGCAGTCGTTCACCCAGTCGAGCACCCAGCCCAGAGCTGCGACCGGCCGTCCTCTGCCCATTAACGTGGCTATGAACGACTACGCGCCGCTGCGCTACAAGCCCGACAACCTGGCCGATAGAGAGCTTGCGTGCGAACTGCAGGTACGCTCATTCGAGTCTGACGATCTCGACTTCTTTGTCGACTTTGCCCTCAGAGCCGCCTTTTACCTCAAGCTGCCCATAACCGGCTCCGTGCCCTTGCCTACGCGCCGCGAGCGCTGGACTGTGATTCGGTCTCCCTTCGTGCACGCCAAGTCGAAGGAGAACTTTGAGAGACGCACGCACAAGCGACTGCTAAGGGTCTACGATGCCAACCCCGAGGTTGTTGAGATATGGCTCTCGACGCTGCGGAAACACGCCATGCCCGGTGTTGGTATGAAGGCTCATCTTTACACCTTTGAGGAAGTGAGTGATCTTACCGACGTAGCCGCGAGCTCAAAGGTTGATGCCGGCGAGACTGTCAAGCACTTTGGTAACTCCGCCAACCGCGATGTTGCCAACGCCGTGCTTGGCATGCTCAGCGACCCTGTCTTTAAGCCGCTGTTGGATCATTCCAAGGCGGACACCAGCGAGGGCGCACCCGAGAACGCCATTAAGCAGGAATAGACTTGATTCAAAACGAAAAAGCTCGACATACCCGGCCACATAAAACACCCCAAAACTGTAAATAATCAAAGTGATGCAAAATACAAAAAAAAAAAAGAAAAACTTGTTAATACTATGTACAAATGTCACACGAGTCGGAGGTCTCGTCAAAAAGAAGAAAATGCTATGGATCCATGGGTCATAGTCCAATGAGTAGTGATGATGCAGGTGGGTGAGCGAGGTCCGTTGGGTCTAGCCCATCGTCTCGAGGTTGGCCGCAAGGCGCATGCTAATAAAGTGAAAAATTTCTACACTTTTGTTACCGGTCAACCATGAGACTCATGAGCCCATTATAGCCGCCAATAATCTTGGCCTTGACAAACTTCTCGGTCGTCTGCGGGCCATAAACCTTGAGTAAAAGCCCGACCACTGCGTGTAACGTGCGCTCAGCTTGGGCCAACCGCGTACGCTCCCAGCGCACATCCCGCGGCAAAACAACGGACGCGTAGAATCCGTTGCGCTTGAGAAACTCAGTCAACAACTCGCGGTCAGCGTAAAGCGCATCATAGTTGCCCGCACGCGCCCGGCTAAAGTCGAGGGCGCCGGCAACCTCGGCCACGTTGCGCGAGGGCAGAGCTAGCACGTGCGCCTGGCACAGTGTCTCCAGAAACAGCCGGCCATGGCGTACTAGCCGCTCCGTGCGAGCGTGCTCCGGCGGCGCATCTCCAAGCGCAGGCGCAAGCAGTTTCACAAGGTCCTCTCGGCGGATCGCCGGGTACGCGCCATCAAAATCGACAAATTCTGCCAGCGCGTGCACCTCTACCGGATGCTCGGCGGTAATGCGCTCGGCTCGCGCGGGCAGGGTTGCAGCAGCTTCAGTGGTACGTTGCAGCATGTAGTCGTAGATTTTGTGCGTGTGCGAGGCGGACCCGTTGTGTGCGAGCACGCGGTCAACGTGGTGCTGTAGCGGCGCGCTGAGCGGCTTGCGCCGAAGATGCGCGGGGCTCGCGACAACGTCACCTACTAGAGTGACAGTCTCGGCCAGCGCCTTGCGCGCAACGTTCAAGCTCTCTAGTGCTAGATATCTCATGGTAGCGGCAGCGGGATCATGGGCAAGACCGGGGCCATGAAATAAAAGGGAAAGGCTGAAAAAACTCGCTTGTTTTTGTCAAAATTTGCATAGGGCCGGGTAAGTGACTCTCCACGTCACTGGAATTTCACGGCCGGCTCCTGCGCCTTCTACCTTCTTTCCCTCTTTTGCCATCAAGACAATTCACGCTCAATTCACGCTCAATCCACGCTCAATGTCTACTGCTGTTCAGATAATTACTGCCGAAGAGCAAGCGCGCAAGCTCGAGGAGTCGCTCGGCGTCATTCGCCAGCAAGAGTCCGCCATGCGCAAGTGCTTGGAGTCCAAGGGCAAGCTCATGGACGCACTTAAGCACGCCTCTAACTTTCTTGTCGAGCTGCGTACATCGCTTCTGAGCCCGAAGCAATATTACGAGCTCTACATCGCCGTGTTTGACGCCCTCAGCTACCTCGGCGCCTTCCTTAAAGATAACCATAGTACGCACCACCTCGCCGACCTATACGAGCTGGTGCAGTACACGGGCAATATCGTGCCCCGCCTCTACCTTATGATTACTGTGGGCACTGTGTACATGTCCATTCCCGATGCTCCTGTCAAGGAGATTATGAAGGATATGATGGAGATGTGTCGTGGTGTCCAGCACCCCATCCGGGGCCTCTTTTTGCGCTACTACCTCTCGCAGGGCGCGCGCGACTACCTCCCTGTAGGAACCTCCGACGGAATTGAGGGCAACCTCGAAGATTCCATCAAGTTTGTCATCACCAACTTCATTGAGATGAACAAGCTCTGGGTGCGCCTCCAGCATCAGGGCCACAGCCGCGAGCGCGAAAAGCGCACAAAGGAACGCAAAGAGCTGCAAATCCTCGTGGGCTCCAACCTCGTCCGCCTTTCTCAATTGGAGGGCATCGACAAGGACTACTACCGGGAGACTATTCTCCCTGCAATTTTGGAGCAGGTTGTTCAATGCCGCGACGTGATTGCGCAGGAATACTTACTGGATGTGATTTCTCAGGTGTTCCCGGACGAATTCCACTTGTTCACACTGGACCTTTTTCTCAATGCTACCGCGAACCTGAATCCTGACGCAAACGTGAAGAAGATTATTTTGACGCTTGTAAACAGATTAGCAGAGTTTTCTGCAAAGGAGGCAGAAAATGAAAAAGCGGCCGCCGATAAGGCCATTAGCGACGAACAGGAGGTTACCGAGAAGCTTGAAAAGTCCACTCTTGATGACGGCGACGAGAATGAAAAAAAGGAGAAGCTTGAGCCTAATGAACCCGAAGTGCAGGTCAGGCGTGGTGTCCCCGTAAACATTGACCTGTTTGAAATTTTTTGGAGCCTCGTGGCAAAGCTTTTGGAGGCCCGGCCCAATCTCACCATATCAGATATCACCGCGTTGTATGTGGGAATTGCACGTCTCTCCCTCAATTGCTATCCAGAGCGCACGGAGAACATTGATAAGATCTTGGAACTAGTGTTGCACAAACTTGACGCTGTTAATGATACCCCTGAGGCCCACAACGAGGCCACTGTTGGTAACATTCTTGAGTTACTGCAGCTGCTGATCAACAGTTTCTCCCGGTTGCTGACAGTTTTGGAACTTAAGCACTTTCTGGCGTTGCTCAGCTCTCAGCCTGGAAAGAGCCAAAAAGCAGTGGCGGGGGCCGTTGTGGACTCAGTTTTACGTTCTCAGAACCACATTGAAACCGTTGAAGAAGCTGAGGGTGTGTTTAACCTGATCCACATTCTTATTGTCAGCAGTGACGGAAACACTGGCACTAACGCTAAAGTGTCTAGCGGCGTCAGTAACTTGATAGGTGACGACGAGGGCGAAGAGGAATTAGACGAGACCAAGCTCGGTGCTGAAACGCTTTCAAACCAGAGCAAGCTGGCTAAAGTCGTGCACCTTCTGCACAACCGTGACACGGAGGTACAAGCAAAGTTGTTGACCACAGCACGCAAGGCGCTGGCCGAGGGCAAGCAATTTGTGCAGTTTACGTACCCGGCGCTGGTGTTTGCGGCCTTACGGCTGGTACGCCGGGTGCCCAAGGATAGCGACCAGTTGGGTAGCTTGTTCAAGTTTATTCAGTACACGATTGGGGATATTAACCGCACCGGCAAATCCAGCAAGGCACTGCGACTCTTTGTTGATGCGGGAGCGATTGCGGACCAGGTCGGGGCCGAAGAGGCCAGCTACGAATTGTACGCGCAAGCGTTTTCGATTTACGAGGAGGGGATTTCGGACTCACGTGCGCAGTACCAAGCGA
The DNA here is from genome assembly GCA_030567025.1 of Geotrichum europaeum. Lineage (NCBI taxonomy): Eukaryota > Fungi > Ascomycota > Dipodascomycetes > Dipodascales > Dipodascaceae > Geotrichum > Geotrichum europaeum. The sequence continues at coordinate 4,537 of JAKUCA010000612.1, read as the reverse complement.
TCTGCATTCTTGCCAGCAGTTTACAAAACAGTCGCCATTTCAGCGAGGAAAACTACGATACTCTTGTTTCCAAATGTGCATTGTATGGGTCCAAACTGCTGAAGAAGCCGGACCAGTGTCGCGCGGTTTACCTGGCGAGTCACTTGTGGTGGGGAGTGGAGATTCCAGCGCTGGGAGAACAAGAGGAAATAAGCGAATTTTTCCGTGATGGGAAACGAGTGTTTGAGTGCTTGCAGCGTGCCCTTCGGGTTGCTGATGGCTGCATGGATCTGAGCGTCAGTGTCGAGCTCTTTGTAGAGATTCTTAATCGAAGTCTCTACTATTTTGAGCGCGGCAATGAACAGGTCACCGCCAAGTTCATTATAGGCCTGATTGAACTGATTCAGCGTAATCTGGAAAGCGTTAAGGGTGAGGCACAGAGTCAGCACTTTGAGCGCACACTACAATATATTGAGGAGCAAAAGGCAAGCGAGGATGAGGAGGAAAGCGCTCGGTATCAGGCAATTGTTTACTAGAGAGGGATCGTCATGAGGGGTATGATGATAATGATGATGCCAGTTGAAGAGCAACATTGGGTATCGAGGGTAGAGTAGACACAGATCAATATATCAGTTTTATCAGTTAGTGCGTGGTGGTAATTTCAGGATCTTTCAAGTGTCAGATAACATTAGTTGCCATTGGTGATTTGTGATGAATTCTGTTGGGTACTAATGAACGCTGTAGAGGTCGAAAGGGTAAAAAATGGAGGCTCTCTATTGCTGGTTTCTTTCCGCAGGTTCTACAAACTTGATAGTTTCCTTTCCGTAGTAACTTTTTGGTGAAATTTTTTAATTATTATCAATTTTTATTATTATGATTATTTTTTTTTATTTTTTTTGTTTTATTTTTTATTGGGGTCACAAAAATCTCACGCCATCTGGACAAAATTCCAGCATGGCTTTTTATTTCTTTGAAGCTCAGAACGTCTGGGATTCAGTGGCCCTCGAGTACATTTAGAGACCCTCTTTAAGGGGATTTTTCGGGAGAGAGCACGAGTAAAAAAAAAAAAAAAGCGAGTCTCAGTAAGATCCTTTTTGCCTGCCGCCAGTTTTGACTCCTGTTTAGGGCCCCAGTATAGAGTACTATCAAGTTACTAACTGGGATATGAGCATGACCAGCAGCTGCGGCATCGGTAGCGTCTGCCAGAAGGCCCAGCGACAGGGCCAAAACGGTTTTTGTTGACACTATGCCTATAGCAATTTTTTTTTTCTTTTCTACAGTGAGACACGCTGCCCGCAGAAGGATAGTGTGAATATGCTTCTAGGACCAGTCTTCACGTAAAAAAAAAAAAAAAAAAAAAAAAAAAAAAACAGTAGCAGTATGAAACCATGCGAGGAATAGTGGTGAAGAAGGGATGAGGAATAGCTACAAGGTCAACGGCGGCAACAACTGCAACGACGACAGAGAATCGTATCATTTTTTTTTTAATAAATATATTTCTTTTTGGTGCCAACTTTGTATTGATTTGTTTATTTTTATTTTCGTATCCACTGCCATGGCGATGGTCAGAGGTAATTGCCACGGAATAATGTGTGCCTTTTGTGGGCTTTGCCCGGGGAGAGGAAGCCCTCGTGAGCTCCTCACCCCCGATCACGCACGGCGGCGGCGAGGTGTCGCTGGGACTGGCGACCATCACCATCGCGAAACTGCCAATGGACTGTTCTATGTCGTCCTTTTATTTAATTTTTATTTTTGTTTTTTTTTATTTCACCGATTTTCCCGTAAAGAAAAATAAAGGATGGTGATCTGGCGTGGAGCAGAGGCGCCAAAGGAAATAATCAGGTCCTCCAACGCGTCACGCGCGTGGGAAAGGCAACAAAGTATCGGGGGAGAAGGTTGGGTTTTCCCACAACGGTTTTTGTCTCACATATATTACAGGTCACTTATCATTAAAGCCTATGAGAACACCTCCCCTGATGAAGGCGATGATGACGACGGGATAATCACTGAAAATCAGCAGCGGCCCCTCAAAGCAGCAATAACGGGACAAAAAGCTCATAATGAAGATGATGCGTTTTTTTATTTATTTTATTTTTTATATTATTTCTTTTTTCTTTTTTCTTTTTTTTTAATTCTTCGGTCGAGTGGTTTCCATCAAAGGTGCATGGGATGAACCCTTTTTCTATGTTTATTTGGCAGTACCAACGTACAATCTTGGAATACCCACAGAGTACTCGCCGACATCCCCATCTAGGCCAAGGTCCATCCATGATCTTGAGCTTTACTGAGTATTATTACCACGTTTAAGCTTTAGGGGTTGTCTTCTGCTATGGCCAAGTACCTACCGGTGGTCGATAATAATTATTATGATAAAAAAAAAAAAAAAAGTCAGATCATCATGGCTTTCCTCTGTGCCTCGCGCAATGGCCCTTCGTCTTCTTCTATAAAAGACCTGCAGGCCCTAATGTTCTCGCTCTCGAAAGAAAGAAGAAGAAGAAGGAAATTTGTCAATCGCATCACTATCTCTGCATAGTCATTATCTAGTATTTTATCATATTCACCATGCCCCCCAAGCCCCCGTTCACATCGCTTCTTGTCAGACACCGTCTGCCCCCACTTAATCATGAGTCTTCGGCCGCATCCGCGCCTAGCTCGAGTTCCAACAAACTTGCCCAGATTCTTAACGCCGGCGCGCCGGCCACAAAACATAGCCCGCTGATGATCAAGCCGATATCAGCCGCTCAGAAAAAATTCATCACCAAGCCCTTTACGCCCTTGTCGACCTCGTCTTCGACATCTTCATCCAACAAGCTCGTTGTCGCTGCGTCGTCGTCCAAGCCTCCGCCAAAGCGCCGCGACATCCATGCTCCGGACTTTAGCTACAAGGTCAACTACCCCATTCAGCCGTCGCCCGGCGCCGACATTGTACCGCCCGACCAGCGCGCCCTTGTGCCCGCCAACATTGACATGAAAAAATACGCCACGTCTGTAGACTCGCGCAATTTCCTTACCGTGTACGAGTACCAGCTCAACAACCAGTGGATCATCTGGGATTACCATACCGGTTATGTCCATCTCACTGGTATTTGGAAGGCGATCGGCCACAATAAGGCTGATATTGTCAAACTCATTGAGAACTCACCCCACCTCGAGCCCGTGATTAAACGTGTGCGTGGTGGTTTCCTTAAAATCCAGGGCACCTGGGTCCCCTTTGAGATTGCCAAAGCTCTTGCGGCGCGCACCTGTTACTACATTCGTTACGCCCTTGTGCCCGTGTTTGGTCCCGACTTCCCCGAAACTTGTCTCAAGCCCGACGAACCCGGCTTTGGCCAGCTGCAGCTCCGCTTTGTGCCGAGCACGGGTAAGCGCCGCAGAAGAAAGAGAAAGGAGCTCGAGAGCGTTACTCCCATCACTGCTGGTGTTTCAACTGGTTTTGGCGCCACGAACCACTATGAAGAGGATGGGGACGAGCTCATGTCGCCGCGCAAGCGTACCAAGAGTGAATCCGGACCCAAGCCCGTTTTCCCTGCTGGAAGCAGAAGCAACAACAACAGTGGCGAGAGTTCACGCGCCGATTCGCTGCTGTTGTCTGATGTAGTCAGAAGCATGGTCTCGCCCACCATGGTCCACGATACCCCCACCAACCTTTTTTACGCGTCGCCGCAGGCAGTGCCTTTGACCCAATTCCCCGGCAGCAGTAGAAGCCACCAGAATAGCATTGTTTCATCGGCCTCGGAGGAGGAAGAGGATGAAATGAACCCGCTCATGTCGACGTCGCCATTCCAGGCCGACACGCAGCGCGAGCTTTACCAGGTTCTACAAGCCACCCGCTCACTCCAACAAATGTCGATGCTCAACAGTAGTAGCCAGCCTCATAGCATGAATAACAGTGCAACCAGTGCCAATAGCAGCAGCAGCATCACAGCCTCGTATCCCAAGGGCTTTGAGTTTGCTGGCAAGCTATGGAAGTGGGACGGCCATGAGAAGCTTAATGTTGTTGGTAACGTGGAGCGCAAGGTGCTGCTTCCGCGCCTCGGCTCAGTCCCCAATAACTTTCGTGTACCACCACCTTCCGCCGGCAGCGGCAGCTCCTTCAGCAAGATGGACATTAAGCGTTTACTTTGCTAAAGAAAAAAAAAAGAATTCTACATGTTTTTAGTAGGGTGGACTCACACACTCTCACATGATTTTTTTTTTCTTTTTGATTCAATCAGTCAACTTAACACACGGCCTGGCTAGCTGGCTGGCCGGCGGATACAAAGCCAGCAATGAAAACTGAGGGAAAACGAGAGGGTCTTGGCCTCTCGAGACAACAGCAGCAGCACCAGGCTGCAAGGAGACCCTCCTTTCCGTTTCAAGTGGTTAAAGTCTCCCCTAATTCTCATATCCATCATTGTAAAAAAAAAAAAAAAACCCAGCAAACATTCTTACAAAATCCCTTACCCCCGGCTTATTAAACCCCGCTTTACCTCGGGCGTTTTTTATCTTTTTTCTTTTTTCCTCTTTTTTTTTTTTTTTTTTTTTTTTATTTTTTTTTTTTTTTTTTTTTTTTTTTTTT
>JAKUCA010000611.1:0-11797 GCA_030567025.1 Geotrichum europaeum | reverse complement strand
AAAATTCGACGTTGCCATCGTCGAGCCCCCGGTTCGACTCCGGGCTAACGCATATTTTTTTTTTGATTAGATTGGCTTTTTTTTTTTTAGGTTGTCTATTTGTGCTAGCAAAATCAATTGCATAATTGCATATTGCAAGAGTTTTATTTATGACCCTGTCTAGAGGGAGGGGATGGTCATTGAGCCCAGGAAAGTTTGATAAGTTTGCTGCTGTTTTTTTTCTTTTTCTAAAGTGCAGGGGGAAATTTATTAAAAATTATCTTAATCTATCTATTGAAGTTCATTTATCACCATGTTCCGTTTCTTTTTTTTTTTTTCTATGCTGTTGTAATGACTTATGGTTCAATCCATGAAGGCTTTTTTTTTTTTTTTTTTTTTTTTTGGTTCCTGTTCAAGGGCACGCTTAGGACAGACGTTTATTACGCGTGTTGCTTTTGAGCACTACTAACACACTTAGACCAACAACCAGTACTGAAGCAACAAGAGTAACAATATAAGCCTTGCTGTAGCAGGCAATTCCTAGTGTACACTCAAAGTTGCCCGTGTTGGTATCCTCAATCGAGTTGCTATCATAAAATTTGCCAAAGATCCAATTGAAAAGATATGCCGTTGGAATCGGGGCTGTAGTTATCACGCCCCAGTTTTGCGTAAAGTGATTCATGCCAAAAGCATCACCAATGATCATGGGGTAAGCACCAAAGCACATGCCGTACATGAGACCCGTGGACCCGGAGGTGATCCAAAGGAGTGACGATGACGAAATAACAAGGCCACAGAATTGTGCCAGTAGGCACAACACCCCGATGCCAAAAAGGATCCAGTCACGCGATGTGTGGAAGCGGTGCACAAGGAAATCTGTTACTGTGCCGCTAACCAGCCGGCCCGCAAAACTGCTTACAGATATTATGCTGACGTGGAATGACTGGGTCTGGTGCACTAATGCAAGGAATTGGTCGACTTCATTGGGCGTCATCATTGCAAGAGGATGCTCGTGGGTGAGTAGTGCTTTGACCACGTAACCACAGGAGTAGATGTACATCTGGCCCACACCAGCAAGGATTCCCATAATTAAACAATGGATCCAAAAAAGAGCACTGGACAACAGCTTCTGGCCGTGGAGGTCCGCTGAGTGTTCGGCTTCGCCATTATCAAGACCTACTACAACGACATCCTCATGGTCTTCATTGTCTTCGTCAGGATCACGACTGTCAGATAAGGTTGGCGCGCGCGAGCGACTGACCATGTGCAGCTCATGAGATTCGCCCGGTGAGTGCGGTCTCGCGGGGTTCATCCCGTCGTCAATCTCGGTCTCAAGCGATGTATACTCCTGTGGCGGCAATAACCGCACAAAGAAAAACGCAAACACAAACAGGACAGTCGGAACTACACATAGAACCCATAGCATACCTTCTGTATCATCAGGTACCACCAACGCAGAGAACCATGATAACACAAAAGCACTGAGTCCGTATGCAGCTATGGGGATCGAGGTGGCGACGCCCTGCAAATTCGGATAGTTGACCGCGGCACATTTGACAACAGCAGATAACACAAAAGTGCTACCAGCGCCAACACACAGCATGGCGCCAGCAATGACGGGGAATGAAGAGTAGGAATGACTGTACGCCTGCTGGACAACATTGTAGCCGAGAAAAACGAGCGCGGCACCAATTGCGATAGCAACAGAGGGGCCCTGAGTGTCCACGAGCGTGCCGGATCCGGGACCCGTTAACGCGGTACCCAGACTGCTAATTAAACCAATCGTCGACGACTGCGTAACGGAGAACTTGAGTTGTGCTGCCAACTGCGGCGCGTACGCTGAATAGAGATAAGTTGTTCCACTCCCAATGCCTATTTATTTTCAGGAACAAAAAGTTAGATACCATACACAATTTTAAAAAGTGTAAGCAATATGTGTTAACTGTGTAACCAAGGCGAAACCGTAGATCGACTTAATTCCTTTTTTTTTTTTGCACTGAAACATACCTGACAGAAAACATGCCAGCAGCGACAGCGCTCTGGCAACATTATTTGAATGTCTTTGCGACATAGATGCTATATTTGGGCGATGTGAGTTCCGTCAAGAAAAAGGTATCAATAGCCTGCAGGAACCGACAGATTGAGCTGGCGTATAAGAGAGTAAATGTGTGGGTGGTGAAAAGCAAAAAGGGGTCACAAAAAATACATTTGTGCACCACGACGATTTAGAGACAAAAAAAAAAAGATAAAATTTATAGTTACAGGAAAGGGCAGTGCCAGCGCATGTCCTAATTCCTCGTCAAATAATGGTATCAATTCTGATTTACAGGGTGAAGTTGTCAAAAGGAGAGAAAGAGCAAACCCACCAGGAGAAATCTTTTTTTCAAATTTTTTTTTTTTGGGCCGCTGCTCGACGATCAAGCAGATAATCGAATCAGCGTCACGATGAGTAAGCGTGTCCCAACGTCACGAATAACTACTAGTATATAGCTTGCCAAAACTAGACGGCACAAGTATGGCATATATTTGTAGTCATTCCTTAACAGAATATGATAAATGGCTGATAGTAATTAACAATCTAATAAAATACTTTGTTTTTTTTTCTATACAATATTCCTGGTGTTATCCATCACCTATTCTTTCTTGCTCCGTCGCTTCACCTTAGCGATCAGGTCCTGGATCGACTGGTCTCCCGAGCGCTTGCGTTTCAGGGCACTGTTAAACTTGGCCTTGGCATAACTGCTCTGACCAGACTTGGGCGCAGGATCCGCCCCATTGGGAACCTCTTCGGCACCGCCCGCAGAGGTGGCTGAGCTATCCTGTGCTCGACGGCGGCGCTCGTCAAGCAGCTTCTCCATGCCGGAGGTCTTCTTGAATTGCGGCTTGGTCGGGTCAATAGCAAACTCATGATTATCAAAAAGCTGAGCAAAACGGTTATCCTTGACATCAACTTCAAAATCCATGCCGGCCGGGGCGGGCTCGTCACTCTTGCTGCCCTTCTTCCCCTTGCGCTTAGCGCGCTTCTCAGCCTTCATGATCTCCTTCATGTCAAAGTGCTGGATCTTCTTGCCAGTTTCGTTGTTATCTTCCATCATCAACAGTTCCAGCTCAGCAGTCTTCTTAGCATCCTCAGCAGAAGGCTTAGCATTCTTCTTGTTCTGCTTGCCCTTCTTGCCCTTCTTGCCGGAATCCTCATCGCCATCTTCATTATTCTTCTTCCACTCCTCCATGCGCTGTTTCCGTCGCTCCTTCTCCTTTCTTTTGTATTTTTCGATGGTAGTCTCCTCCTTTTCGCTCTCGCCTTCACTGTTGGGGGCGCCGGCGCCAAACTCACTCTTGGAGTCGTCCAGACCCGGTGTGAAAGTAACCTCCATGTCGACATCATCCTTGTCGCCGCTCTCAAGTAGAGAACCATATTCACTCTGGGACAGAAGCGACTTGTACTTGCTCTTCATATCCTCGCGGTTTGCTTGCTCTTCGTCCTCGCTCTCGCTATCGCTGGCAAGGTATGCCTTGTAGTCCATGTCGTCAATTTCACGACGACTGAACGCCTTGGATGCTAATTTAATGCGCTCAACCGGCGTTTCGTCCCAAGTCAGTCGCACCTTGGAGTGCTGCAAAGCGTCGGTAACAAAGTAATTGGGCTTGTAGTCGGCGGGAACCATCGTACATTTGTCACGGGGCTCGTCATCAAACTCCATATCGTCGGGCACGTAGCGCAGATCAAAAAAGTTGGCAGTAGTCTCAAACTCAGTGCCATCGCAGTTGTCGTAAATGTTGCGGGCCGTCGCAACACTATTGCACTTGACGACAGCATAGTAGTATCTGAGGCGCTGCAGTTGGTACTTTCTCAGACTCTTGCTGTCGACCTCTTCACCCTCATCTTCTTCGAAAAGGTCCTTGGTGGTAAGCTCATCGGCCGTTTTTTCCTTCTTCTTGCCGTTAGTCGCAAAGAGCGAAGGGTCGGGACCTTGCAGGTCTTCTTTCTCCATTCGCATCTTACCGTATTCACTGGGCAAGATTGATACCGACTCGATGCGGCCCTTGGGCGGCACAAAACTAGAAAACGTCGCCATGAGATCAACCGCGCGGACATTGTCCCAATCGAGGTTCACGACGGCAAAGGTCTTGGTCTCATCACCTTGCTGAATCTCCTCTTCCTCAACAACAAGCTCTTCCTCTTCAGCCTCCTCCTCACTAGAGTCGTCATCAGAGGATTCTGAGACGTCGGAATCCTCGCCACGAGCTCTGTTGTATCTGGCCACAGCTTCGTCCTCGCTGGAAGACTCTTCTTCGCTAGAAGACTCCTCATCTTCGCTAGCAGAGGCAACCTCAGGAGCGCTCTTAGGCTTCTTAACCTTATCAATCTTATCAGTCTTGAGTTTCTCCTTGTGTTCTTTTTCCTCCTCCTCTTCGTCGGACGAGGACTCACTGTCAGCCTCGCTCTCCTTGTCTTGCTGATCTTTCAGTTTCTTTTCTTCGTCCTCATCCTCCATGTTGTAGTAGCGCTTAAACTCCTTCTCAGAAGAGTCCCGCGCAATTTTTCTGCCATACTTGTCAACGACAGCCTTGCGTTTGAAGTCATCCTCGGCAGCGATCTTGGACTTGAAGCGATCGTCGATAGTGACCTTCATGTCGCGCCTCCGGGGCATGTTGAATCTAGGGTCATTATGCACAACGGCAAAACGGGGATCGCTAGTCACGGCCTTTCTGGGGGCCTTTCCCTTGCCACCTGTTGGCTTCGAGGTGTTGTTGTCTTTCTTAGCCATTGCAATATGATGCTGATGCTACTGGGGATGCTGAGAGAAACGGGTGTTTGCGCGTCAGAAATTTTTCAGATGACGAGGCCGTTGGGAGGAATTACAAACCCTAACCTGTGACATATTTTTTGGGTTTGAGAGCGTAAGTCATATCTTTTGCCGCAAACTTACGCTTTGAACCTTGAGTTTATATTCGTTTTAGATCTTGATCATCGGAGCGCTTAGATCTCTTCTTTGAGCAGCGCTGCCCATCGGCGCCAATTATATCCGGAACTGCGGATGTGCACGATGTCGATGCTAAGCTCTTTGGATTGTCGTCCTTGTCTTCTGCACACGAAACAGGGGAAATCAGGTGCGTGAATAAGTCTTGCTGCTCAAGTTTTTTTTCATTGTTATCTGGGCTGATTTTGCTGATACTTCTGGAAACCCAAAAATGGCAAAGTTAAAAATTCAGGGGGGAAGATCCGTTGTTTCGAGAGACAGAGATAGGAAAAGAACAGGACGACGAGACGCTGAATACCAGCTAGTTTCAAAGAGTCCAGAGATTTCGTGATGGTGACCCTCTGAGACCCGGGTATTATGAATACCCTTGCGACATGCTGCAGCAGAAGCTTTAAGCTGGTAAACGCGGTTTCTGGCGGGAAAAATAAAAAAATAAAAAAAAAAAAGGTCATGTCTTTGAGATACCGCATGGCTGCACCGGTCACTTATCAGAAGCCACTAAGAAGTCTCCGAGTCCTAGTCAACAAACCCAACTGCATCTAACAGAAGCAGAAGTACAAACAGAACAACAAGAAGGCGGGTTGGTTCTTTTCCCATCCTGCATCTTAGAATCAACAGAACCACCTTGCAAGTCCTCAAACATTCCTGTTCATTCACTGCTTTTTTTTTTTCACTCATTCTCTTCTCTCTTTCTCTTCTCCCCAATCGCCGCTCAAAAGACCTGCTCCCTTTGAGTTCTTACAGTAGCACTATCAGCCTCTGATAATTGCACAATATTTTCCAGAGATACCTCATTAATCTCTTCTAGTTGCATCAGTCAAACATCCTTATCTACAGCCCATGCCCGATAATACTAACAAGCCTTCCGCACCTGGAAGCACACCCTCCAGCCTTGGTCGCAACAGCAGCATCTCCATACCCGGCAACTCCTCTCACAACTACGGCACTCTCGGTCGCGCCTCAAATGGTCACCTCAATCAGCACTTCCGCGAAGCAAGCGGCTTCAGCAGTGGTGTTGGCGGCGGCGCCGCAGCCAGTGCCCACATTGGATCGCGCGGCCGTATCAATTCCTTTGGTCACTTTGCCTCGTCCTTCACACGCGCGCAGTCCTTCCTTGCCATTGATCCGCCTAACGATCTTACTCGTGCGCGTTCGTTTTTTGTGGATGATGAGTCCAATGTTGAGGCTGGTTTGCAGGATGAAACTTCGAGCCTAATTGCGCACCAGTATCACACTGGTAGCAGACGGCCCTCGTTCTCGGCCCGCTACTTTGCCGAGCACAGTGCGTCTGCTGTTGACGACGATGACTACTCTGTTTTTGAAGATGAAAGCATTATCTCAGGATTCCCCGACTCCCTCAAGCCTGGCAGCTTTCTCGCGAGCATGTCGCGTCGTACTTCCTACCTCCCTCCACCTGAGCGCGGCACCATCGTGTTGCATGAGGGTGAGGCCATTGCTCCCGGCACCGAAACCGAGCCCGTTATTATCCGCCAGGTTGAGGGCAAGGACGGCAAGATCACCACGATTGTGGCTGGTCAGTCGACGGCGCCGCAGACAGTTTTCAACTCGGTCAACGTGCTTGTTGGCATTGGCCTGCTTTCACTCTCGCTTGGTTTTAAATACTCTGGTTGGCTTATTGGCATTGTCATGCTCATCTTTGCCGCCATCTCGACCTTTTATTCTGCCAAGCTGCTCTCCAAGTGCATGGACACGGACCCGACCCTAGTGACGTACGCGGATATTGCATACGCTGCGTTTGGCCCAAAGGCGCGTGTCTTGACGTCTATTCTCTTCACTTTGGAGCTGGCTGGTAGTGGTGTTTCGCTGGTAGTGCTTTTTGCCGACTCGCTTAATGCGCTTTTCCCGCAGTTTTCGCGCTTGCAGTATAAACTTTTGGCATTTTTGATTCTAACGCCGCCGTGTTTCTTGCCGCTGCGGGTGCTTAGTGTCTCTTCTATCATGGGTATCATGTCGACATTTGGTCTCGTACTCATTGTGCTCTTTGACGGTCTCTGGAAGCAAGAGGGTCCCGGCTCGCTGATCCAGCCCATGGAAACGTGGATTTTGCCTCGTAACTGGATGGCAGTGCCCTTGTCCGTGGGTATTTTCATGTCGCCTTGGGGTGGCCACGCCGTTTTCCCCAACATTTATCGTGATATGCGCCATCCGCACAAGTATGAAAAGTGTCTGGTTACGACTTATCAGATTACTTTTTTTATTGACATTTCCATGGGTGTACTTGGTTTCCTCATGTTTGGTGCTGGGGTATCTGAGGAGGTGACCAAATCGATTCTCTTGACGTCCGGCTATCCCAAGCCTCTTGGCCTGTTGATTACGGCGCTGATTGCCGTCATCCCCTTGGCCAAGACACCGCTGAACGCGCGGCCCATTGTTTCAACGCTTGACATTTTACTTGGGCTCGACCATGTCCCCATGTCATTTGAGGGTACTATGCAAGGCCATATTTCTGCTGGCGATATTTTCCTGCGGGGACTCAAGGTCTTATTGCGAATTGCTGTTGTTTTCTTTTTTGTTTTATTTGCCGTTGTTTTCCCCAGCTTTGATCGCATCATTGCTCTTGTGGGTTCTTCGCTTTGTATTACGATTTGTATCATTGGACCCGTGGGCTTTTATCTTAGCATCTTCCGCGATGAGGTCTCACGCAGCGAGCGCTTACTTTGCTATTTTTTGCTCGCGGTCTTTTCATGTCTGGCGCTACTAGGTACCCTTTGGTGCTTCCTTTCACCAGAAACTATCCAAAACGGCTTTAACTTTTGGTAAAACCGTGGGGTTGTTGCCCTTATTTTTTTTCATTTCTCTTTTGTCTAATACTAGAAATACCACTTTTACTTGACAGCCTTGCTGCTTGCCCACTACACCTACTACTTATTTTCATTCATTTTTTTTTCCTTTTTTTTTGACTAGCAGACACTTTGGCTATTGAAGCTTCTGCTAGTAAGAAGGATAATCTACTTTTGACATTTATAGTAGATAATAAATAATTGACAAGTCTTCTTGTCATATTGATCTAAATATTTGGCGATTAACCTTTTTGCCTTCAAGTATATAAATATAAACATATTTAAATATATATATAAGTTTTTTTTTTTTTTACAATTTACATCAGCTATCGGGATAGACGTTATCCAGAACTTTATAGTCAAGGCGATCGTGCCTAAAGTATATATATATATATAGGCTAGTGCCATTTGATTGGACATACATTGATTTGGGCAATGTTTTTGACTTGATTTGTGAACAAACAAAAACACTGTATTATTCAACTCCATATACAAAGAATATATATATTCATAATGAGAAAAACATATTTTCAATTCATTTTAAATCCGTAGTTAGGTCAGAAGATGTGGTCATGAGCCGGTTAGAGAACGAGAGAATGCCCCCTCGGATATGAGCACAGGACGGAACAGGATAAGTGTTTTATTGAGGCTATTGCATTACTCCAGGATGCCCGAGTTAAAGATTAAATTTGAAAAAAAAAAAAAAAAAAGCCTGTGAGAAGCTAATGCGTATTTTTTAGCCAAATAAAATACTTATCCTGTTTCATCCGATATGCTCACATCCAAAGGGCATTCTCTGGCATGCCAGACGGTACACGTCCCAACTTCTAACTCAACTACGGATATAACAAATAAACGTGAAATCTGTTTGTTTTGTTCATATATCTACGTTTATATTTTATTAAACTATAAATAATATTTTTCTTTTTTTTTTAATAGAGCATTTCCTTTTGTATATAGCGTTTGAATATTTTGTTTATTCACGATTTAAAAAAAAAAAAAAAAATTTGAAATAAAAATAAAAAGTTGTTCCAAAGGTAGTCTAATCCCGACATTGGTCTCTAACATATATATATATATATATTAGGCCTAGGGGACAATAAGCGAAGAAATCAAAGCTACCAGTTTTGGCCAAAACGAAAACAAACTCCAAATAAAAACAAAACCCCCATAATTAAAATATAAATTAGCCGACCAAAAAAAAAAAATAAAACAGCAAACCACCACCAACCATCACAAGGTATTATAACATTAGCAGGATTTTTTTTTTCATGGTTATTACCAAAGCACCAAAATATGGGCACCGGGGTTTCTTTCACTATATATATATTTACATTTTATTTTTGGAGGAGATTCTTCCCGGGTCTGCCAGACACGCGCCCGAGAGCACTACTGTTGCTGCGCGCCTACTGCTTTTTTTTTGGATCAGCAGCAACAATTGACGGTAGGATCGCCAAAGCACAGCAATTAAAAAAAAAAAGAGCAATCCTTCCTTTTTGATGCTGCAAATGCCTTTAAATATAATCGGATACGAAAAAGTGACGGCGCTGTCACAACAATTAATTACTAGTTACATGTCACATTAAAAACTATGGTGTAGAAAACTTTGAAAAAACAATCCTCTTCTCATCTCCTCCTTTCATTTTTGTCGCTGGATATCTGAGGAAATCACTTTAGATCTCCTCCTCCAAGGGGAGCTCGTCCTCATACTCCATGTCTTCGTCGTCGATAGTGGCATTCTGGTACTGTTGGTACTCGCTGACCAGATCGTTCATGTTAGACTCGGCCTCAGCGAACTCAGTAATGTCCATACCCTCGTTAGTGTACCAATGCAAGAAAGCCTTTCTTCTGAACATGGCGGAAAACTGGTCACCAACACGCTTAAAGAGTTCCTGGATTGAGGTAGAATTGGCAATGAAGGTAGCAGACATCTTGACGTCCTTGGGAGGAACGCTGCAGATGGCGGTCTGCACATTGTTGGGGATCCACTCAACAAAGTAAGCCGAGTTGCGCTCCTGAACGCTGCGCATCTGATCCTCAACCTCCTTGATGGAGACCTTACCGCGGAAAATGGCAGCAACGGTGAGGTATCTACCGCGCTTGGGATCGGAGGCAGCCATCATGTTCTTGGAGTCAAAGAGCTGCTGGGTCAGCTCGGGGACAGTTAGAGATCTAAAGGACTGCTGGCCAGGAGCAGAGAGAGGCGCATAGCCAACCATGAAAAAGTGCAGACGGGGGAAAGGCACCAGGTTAACAGCAAGCTTTCTTAGGTCAGAGTTGAGCTGACCGGGGAAACGCAAGCAGGTGGTGATGCCAGACATAACACCAGAAACAAGCTGGTTAAGATCGGCGTGAGTAGGCTGCTTAAGCTTGAGGGTATGCTGGCAAATGTCGTAGAGAGCCTCGTTGTCGATACAGAAGGTCTCGTCGGCGTTTTCAATCAGCTGATGAACGGAAAGAGTGGCATTGTAAGGTTCGACAATGGTATCAGAAACCTTGGGGGAAGGGACAACAGAAAAAGTGGCCATCATTCTGTCGGGGTACTCTTCGCGGATCTTAGAAATCAAGAGGGTACCCATACCGGAACCGGTACCACCACCAAGAGAGTGGGAGATCTGGAAACCCTGAAGAGAGTCACTGTTCTCGGCCTCGCGTCTCACGATATCAAGAACAGAATCAACAAGCTCAGCGCCTTCGGTGTAGTGTCCCTTGGCCCAGTTGTTGCCGGCACCAGACTGACCAAAAATGAAGTTGTCGGGGCGGAAGAGGTTGCCGTAGGTGCCACTGCGGACAGCGTCCATGACACCAGGCTCCAGATCAACGAGAACGGCTCTGGGAACGTACTTGCCGTTACCGGCCTCGTTGTAGTAGACGCTAAGGCGCTCAAGCTGCTGAGGATCGGTACCCTCGTAGCTGAAAAAAAAAAAAAAAGGAATTAGACTGAGGTCTGGAGAGTTTTTTTTTTTGTTCTGGAGATAGGATAGATACTTACATGCCAGAGGGGTTGATACCATGCTCACCGGAAATGGTTTCCCTGTGGAATACGAGTTAGCTGCGATTGTCTCGACATGAAAACTAACAGTTTGCAAATAATTCATACCAGAAAGCAGCACCCTACAGAAAGAAAGTGGTCCAGTTAGCCCAATTGATACCAATTGATGATAATATTACAAGCAGGAGACAAAAAAATAAACTTACGATCTGGTTACCACACTGACCAGCGGAAACGTGAATCTGGAGAACTGTTAGAAATCCATCCAACTACACAACAGCGACATCATCAATAATAAAACGTACAATTTCTCTCATTGTGTAGATATGTGATTAAAAGTAGCGAGTTGAGAGGTTGCGGAGATATCCAATACTCTGGGGGAGATTTACAGATTCAAAAGAAATAATGTAAAATCAAAAAGGAGTCGAATTAAAATGACTTTTTTGTAGAGAGGGAAGAGATCTTCGTTAGTGGATGAAAAGGAATCTAAAACGAGTCCAATGGTATATTGAAGTTCTCTTGGATGGGCGGTGATGGGGGGAGTAGGGGGAAAGGGAGAAAGAGGGAAGAGGAAAAAAAAAGGGAAGGAAGGTGAGAAAAAAAAAAAAAAAAAGGGTGAAAAAAAAATAAATAATAATAATAATAGTAATAATAATAATAATAATAATTATAATATAGACCATACGAATGAGAACTACAACAGTCGGAATGTATGTCTTTTATTTGATCTGTTTAAACCATCAGTGAAATAATAAATAAACAGTAAGAAGTGATAATGTTTGTTTTCAATTGCCGTTTTGGGCTTTCTTTGTCGACATGGCAACTGTTGCTACAGCAACACCCACAAGCGTTATAACCTTAGTTTTTTCTAATCATGTCGCTTAAACTTAATCTAAAGGATTTAGCACTTTTTTATTTAAACAGTTTTATGTTTTATAAGCTATAGGTTATTTCTTAAAGGGTTATTAATCTTAAGCAATAACTTGTGAATCAAAAAAAAAAAAAAAAAAAAAAAAAAAAAAAAAAAAAAAAAAAAAAAAAAA
>JAKUCA010000610.1:0-11799 GCA_030567025.1 Geotrichum europaeum | reverse complement strand
TAATAATAATAATAATAATAATAATAATAATAATAATAAATCTGTTTATTGTCCTAGTATCTAAAAGTTACAAAATAAAAATTAAATAAAATAACAAGAATATAAAAAGAAGACATCTAGTCATGGACCACTTTCCTCCGCAAGGTTGATCAGGCAGTCGTCCAACAGGTATTTGAGGTTTCGACATTTGGAGGCCCCGAATTCTCCACGGACTCAGTCCGTGTGTCGAGGGAAATACTTCGAGATCACCACTTCAGTTTTTCATCTCAGTAGAAGGGCAAGCTGATAAAACCTCGACAAGCTATGCTGTTAAGCTAACCATCTCATAGATTATCACTGCTTAAATTTTTTTAGAATTAATATTTATAAGAAGCTTTTGACTGATAAGAAGACCGTGTGTCAAATAAAAAGGTTTAAAAAAAAACAATTGGATTTCAAGTCAACTACAAAATTTAAACACTTACATGCTCAGGTTGAAACTTTCTGAACAAGACCTCCATGATGAGAACAATTTGTAATTTTTTTTTTACACGACTTATTTTTTTTTGAACCAGCTGGTGATGAAAAACAAACCCAATCAACTTTCAATTGGTAGATAATTTATTTTTAATTTTAAATTAAAATTTCAGTTAAGTAAGATCTTTTCATGCTAATGGATACATATTCCAAAAGACTGGGTTCAGAGCACATGAATGTATTAATGGTATTCTTCGACATAAGAAAAATCTAAGTTAAGATCATAATTGGTCCCTTTTATTTAACTAAATAAGATCTCTGTGCATTCTTTTATTTATTTAATACTTATTTACTACTACATCAGTTTTTTATGTCAAGATAATACCGGGGTTTTCTATATCAACATCAACAAACAAGCATACAGTGAATTTCCAGTAAATTTAACAAACGTAAACCCACAAGTATCAAATCAATCCCTTGTAGACAGATTTTTCAACGTTCTTCTCAACGTACCTCTTCACTTTCTCGCTCAGAATGCTCCAAGAATCTTTAATATCACCCAGTTCAAGTTTCAAATAAAGCAGCACTAAAATTTCCAGCAGACCCAAATCTCCAGTTGCAGTCAGCTTATCCAACAGTGCCTTATGCTTTTCTGTAAGCTGAGAACTAGCAATTAAAATAGAAATCAGATTCTTGTCCGCTTTAAATGAGCCATCAAAGTTTGAAAACTTGACAATTCTTTCCAACTTGTCATAAGATGTTAAAGTGGTTAACTCCGGCTCAGGATCGTTATGAACGGTTGAAAATTTATGGCTCTTAAACAGAGACTTCTGAACGTTAACTGAGGGAGTCATAGGAAAATTGAAAGAACCACTATTGGTTTCGTGGCTAGTTGCAAAAGCAGTACCTTCTTGAGAAAGTGAAGAGCCGAACCTGGCAGTTTGTTGAGAGTTTACCGCGGAACTTCTAAATAAAGATGCACTAGAGAAACTAGCTGCGAAACTACCGGGAGCTGGCGATGAAGTTGCCAAAGATTGTTGAGAGTTTACCGCGGAACTTCCAAATAAAGGTGAACTAGAGAAACCAGCTGCAAAACTAGGGGGAGCTGGCGATGAAGTTGCGAAAGATTGTTGGACAGATCGAGTACGTACCCCGGAATTTCCAAATAAAGATGCATTAGAAGGACAAGGTGGCGGTGGAGCTGCAATACTAAGTTTTTTACATGATCCAAACATAGGTTGTGCTGAACAGAGTTGTATACCTGATCCAAACAAAGGTCTTGTCTCACTCTGTTCAAAGTAAAGTGGCTTTTCATTTTTGTCGGCGCCTTTCTGCTCAACAGCTAGCAGAGATGTCCATGTTGTTGTCATGTTAAACAAAAGGCCAAGTGCTGTGCCAAACTTGATTTTATCGTAACTACTGACCAAGTTACTATCTTCAATATCTCTAATGAGCTTTTTGGCACCAGAAATAGACAAATAAGTGATACCATTTTCACTAGTTGCACCAACTTTCTTAACAATGGGAGCCGTATAACTATAGCTACGTCCATTCTTGAACGAAAGCTTGATGCTCAAATTTTCGAGTAGATCCAATTCGCTCTCAAAAAATATATACATGTTCGAGTTGATAGTAGGAATAAGCGGCAACAATCCAAGCTCTGGCGTGACAATAAATCTGCTGTCACGGCGAATTGTAGAAACAGGAACTTCTTGGGTGGTGAAAGAGAGAGGTTGGCTCGAGTCTTTCTTCCAATGAATGTCAACACTAGTGATAGGTGCTGACAAGCAGATCTTCAAAAGTTTGATAACCTTTTTCTCCATGCGCTCCTGATTCATGACGGTTTGTTTGCAGCCTTTGCCTGCGTCAGCAATAGCATCAAGCAGCGCATGTGAAACGTAATCACCAACACCAAACGAAAAAAATCTGATATTGTTAGATTTTTTTTGCTGTGTACTCTGAATGAAATCTCGGATCTTAGGAACGTTATAGACTTCTCCATCAGTAAGAAGCACAATCTCAGTTTCAGCGTCATCACCAACTCGTCTTGATTTAACAGCTGCCTGAATTGGATCTAATATTTCTGTACCACCCATATCGGCATCAATTGAATTGATCAAGGTTTGAACTTCGTCAAAAGATTTCGCATCTAAAGGTTTAGACTTTTTCCACAGCATTTTATAGCTACTTCCAAATGAAATAATGTTGAATATAGTAGTCTCGTTATTCGGAAAAGAACTAACAAACAACCTCATAGTAGCCTTAAGAGTCGCAATATTTTCATACATTGATCCAGACCGGTCAATAATAAAAATGATCTCCTTTTTAGCAGAACTGGGGGCCAACAATTCAGCACTATTGAAAGAGTTGAAATTGACCTGGAGGATATTCTTAATTGCTGGAATTGGAAAATCAAGCCCTATATTGGGAATGGGTTCGTAAACTGCATTTACAATTGCCTCTTTTTTTAGTTTGAGAACTGTGACAAAATCTTTTTCAAGGAACTGGTTTTCGTTGGCGTATGTTGCCTTGCGATCGATTACTCGGACATCTTTATGTGACACACATGAAAATGATTGAAAGTTATCATCACCTACGTATTCAGCCGAAACAAAAATGCCCTGCTTGGGGCAATTGGAAGAGATTTGAATGTGGCCAGCAACCTCCGGCTCGGGAGATTCTCCGTATAGTGGGAAAACAGTAGTAGGAATAGAAAATCGTAGGCCCGAATATTCAGTGTCATACTCGAGCGAGCACACATATTCAGTCTCAATTTCAAAGGTGGTGTCTGGATCAAAATTTCCAATGAAAACAGAAAAAAGATCATTGGTATGATTTGTTACAAGTGCTACTCTGGGTTGACTTGTGTCTTTGAGAGCCTGCTCGTACTTTTCCTTTGCTTCATCCGCGGGGAAGCACTTACTCTCTATCACCCTTTTGTCTTCAAAGGTAACCTTAAACCGAACTACAGCACCAGAGGTTGGGATTGGAAAATTATATGATATCGGAATGCTTTTTGTGGGTAAACCAACAATTCCCTGGTTTCCAAAATCTTGATTCCCTGAAGTTTTAATTTTTTTCTTGATCACCACAGTGGCACCCTGCTCGGATACTTTTGCATGCGCCTGAACATGTAGGACTTGGAAGCGCAAAGGCTCGTAAAATGTTCCTATGTGGTGGAATTCTTGAGTATAGATGGTCATTGTTAAAGGGTGAATTGATGAAGTTAAATTAAGACTGAAGAAAAAGAACAAAAGATGGTAGTTGGTGAGAGAGGCAGTTTTGTTGCGGGAAACACAGCCTTTTTTATACTGCAGGGACCTAAAGGGTCTGGAAATTGCCCCATTAATAAAATCACATGGATGGGGCTGGAATTAACGGTCAAACATAAATGAGCACGACAAAAGAAGGAATTATAACCAGAAAAAACAATAATAAATTTCAATCTGACCTATAAATTACTGTGGCTGTGTTAACAATTCACCATGGGTGGTGGTTTCTTAATTGGATTTTTTCTGAAATAATTATAACTATCAGCTTCTCTGACATCCTGTAAGGCTGACTCTTACGGGGTGGCGAAAAAAAAAAAAAATCCCCACGTCACCCCACTGAGAGTGCTAAAATCAAAAAGAATAAGAATTGAAACATAAACAAAAAATCATTTGGTTCACGCTACAAAAGCCTTCAGGCTGACGACGGAAAAGTTCAATGGGCAGTGATATTTACTACCCTGAAAAGGTCTTTCAAGAGTCATTCACTTTCGGCAACTGGCTTCCTCTTATTTGTACTGATGTTTTTCATCTTCAAACGTTCAAAGAGGTTTACGGTCGTGAATCGTTACTAAAATACACCATATACAAATCTAACGGCCCGTTCTTCTTCAGAAACCATCCAATCAACTATGTTGTAGTCACAGGAAAATGCATAAATGGACACGAAGTTTATATTAACAACTCAAAGACAGAGATTGTTTTAATTTTGTTTTTAGATGACAGTTCAGGACAGAGTCTTAAGTGCAGCAAGTTCAGTTATAGAAGCGCATACAAACTACAGGAACTCGTGGGGAAAACACTTGAAGTGCAAGGCTACATTGTCGACCATTCAACTTTTGGTAGGGAGGTCAGAATACTCCAATTTCGCGTCGTTGAGAGTATGGCTACGGAAATTGAAAACTGGGCAGATGCGCTCAAACTTCGCAAGGAAGTATTATCCAAGCACTGGAGCTACGATAGGAAGGACAACCAGAGCGCACTAGCTGTGACCTCTATACCTGAATCATCTGCCCCTACTCATACACAAGAAGAAGAGAATATAGAGAGATTAGGCTCACTGGCACCGATAGACCACATGCCGACTGTCTTTTGCTCCTTCATGCGGCCAAATGCCATCCTTAGCCAGGAAAACTCTATCATTGAAAACGAATCAGGTATCACTCTTAACCGGAACGCAATAAAGTGTTCAAACTCAATCCAAGCAGATTTATCTGTGAACCTGAACAGAATCTATTACAACGAATCTTATAGAGAGTTTACTCCTGAGCTACATGACAGGATCTTGCTGAATACAACCCGCGGAGGCAAGGTAAGGAAACTTAGATCGCGTAGCAAGCTCAAGTCTACCAAAGCCAAGCCCAACAAAACCACCATGAAAAGGATTCCAGATAAAAAATAATAATCCAAAATGCCAACAATGTATATTTAGTAGACATTTTCTGGTATGGGGCTATAATTTGCTTGTGGGTAGCCGTGAAAGTCATTTTTGTTCGGCAAATTTCAAGGACATTTCAACACCAGCCCTGACGTAGCCACACTTTTCGTAGAAAGCCACATTATGATCGGAACAATCCAGGATCACCTTGTAAGCACCTGCATCCTTACCAATGGCCGTGAGTGCATTGATCAAACGGAGACCAAGCTTCTTACCCTGCTGGTTCTTGTCGACGGCAATGTCTTCAATGTGGCCGACGAGACCACACTCATGAATGAGCTTGCGCTCGACAAGAATGGTGCCAACAGCAACAACTTTCTCATTCTTATCGGTTATCACAAGAGTGTAGTATTGGTCGTTGTGCTTCTTCCAGTAGTCAAATTGCTCTTCCCAACGAGATTGAGAGATCTCGCCGACGGTGGTCAGGACACGAAGAACATCCAGTACACCGCGAGAGTAGTCATCACGCGCAATGGGGCGAATGGCGTAGCCCTCGGGGAGCGCAATACTGACCTCCTCGGGGATTAACTGAGGGTCAAAAAGAAGATTGGGAAGATTGTTCACTAGCATGGTTGGCGATATTGTGTAGAGCTAAGGTGATTGTAAAAGAAAGAAATTAGTCTTTTGTCTATGTTTTTTTTTTTTTTTTTTTTGTTTATTTTTACTTTAGGTTCACCAGAAACAGGGGCGTCTCGACTCAGGATCTGGCATTGTAATCACTATTGTTCAATGCACAGGCCGTAGTTTCTTCACAAAGAACTTCTAAGCTTCTAGTTTAAGAAATTTCATTCTAGAAGTGATTCAAGTGCTAAGCATGAAGAGGCCAGGTCATGGCCTTTGAATTTTGTTTCAGGACATAAAGCAACAAAACAGACTAGCTGTTTTATTTTTTCAAAAAATATTGACCGCTAGTAACCTTCTCCCCATTGACACTCCTTCTAGCTTTTCAGGAGGTATAGATAGATCCTTGGAGAATACTAGTCGACAATGACAGCCCCGCTGCTTAATAGAATTTCGAGGAACAAACTCTCTATTGTGGCCTTCTTTGGACTGCTATTTTTTTTCTACAATTTTTACATACACCAAGATGAGCCTGAAGCAGAATCTAATCCAGTCAAAGCCGGATTCATCAACGATGCAAAACAAATCGGCAAGACCTCACCCGAAGCGGCCGGTCTGAATTCATTTCTTGTCGGCACCCCCAACACCAAGCAATCAAACAGTCTGGCTGGAGGAGAAGATGCCCTGGCTCCAACAAAACCCAAGAAAAAGCCACCTCCCTTACCGGCTCTTAAGACCCGGCCCGATGTGGATAAAGTCGACACTCCCCAGTTCAAACCCTTGCGGGGTGGTTCTTTTGAGCTTCTAAGTCCGGAAACCTTTGAAAAGTACAAGGACTACGAGATTGTCTATGGCGAGGGCGGTGGAACTAGGTTAAACAATCTAGACAAAAAACTAGAGCTCCTTCCTCCTGTCTTAAAGTTACCAAGAACTCCTAAATTCCCTGTCAAAGATATCAAAAAGCTACCAAATATCAAAATCCACGGGAAGACTATACCCAAAATTCAAGCCGCTAATTTTCACGAAGAGACGCCGCAAGAAAACGAAACGCGTTTGCAGAGGCTTAAGTTTGTTAAAGATATGTTTCTGGTCTCATGGAACCAGTACAAAAAGTACGCCTGGGGTAAAGATGAAGTAAAACCCGTGAGTCTCCAGGCGTTTGACCCATTTACTGGATGGGCCGCAACGTTAGTCGACGCTTTGGACACGCTAGTGATAATGGACTTGAAAGAGGAGTTTATAGAAGCTGTAGATCTTGTTAAAAGCATTGATTTTTCGCGGACATTTAGAAACGATATTCCAATGTTTGAGACGACAATTCGATATCTGGGCGGCTTGTTGGCTGCCTATGATCTCTCCGGTGAGCAGGTTCTACTGGAGAAAGCGATTCAATTGGGTGACAATCTCATTGGTGCTTTTGACACGCCCAACCATATGCCCATGATTTATTTCCCATGGACTGATACTGCGCAGCAATACAAATTTCGTGCCAGTCAGACCTCATCAGTTGCTGAGCTTGGCTCAATGTTACTTGAATTCACGCGTCTTGCACAAATCACTGGCAATAATTCATACTTTGACGCTGTTGACCGGGTCACCCAAGCTCTTTATGAACTGAGCTCTAAAACTGCAATTCCTTATCTGTTTCCGCCCAACCTTGATGCTAGTGGCTGTGTTTTCAATCAGTATTCAGCTGAAAAAAAGAAAGACGCCGTAGCTCCGATCTCGCCTATGGAAGAAAACAGTAATAAAGGAGCCCACGAATCTGCATTTGTGCAATTTCAGACAAACTCAGCTTTACTTGCACGCAGTACCAACACAGCGAAGGGGGATTTAGCCAACAAGCAGGCTAAAGTTCGAAGCGTTGGAACTGCCAGCAGCCCAAACCAGCAGGCCAACACCCAAGAAATTAAGAGTGCCGATTCATCTTCAACTCTCAACAAGCGTGCTGTGGATGAAGATGAAAAAGATAATCATATAGATTCAAGCTCTGTTATTAAACCAGTCTTGCGTACATTTGGATACGGCAGGAGCCAAATGTCGATGTGCACAGAAACTGACATGGCACTAGCATTACAAACGATCGGCGCACAAAAATATACACTAGGCGGCTCCACCGACAGTACTTATGAATACTATCCAAAGGAACATATTCTCCTGGGTGGTGCTGACCCTGTTTACGAAGACCTATACACTAACATGATTTCAAGTGTTAACAAACACTTAATATTTAAGCCACTCGCTGAGGGAGACCCAGATATCCTCTTTGTTGGCAACCGGCTGCGCACCAGCGGCGGCGACCTGCTTCAAGAAGACAACGAAGTATCTCATCTCTCGTGCTTTGCGGGCGGCATGTATGCCCTTGGAAGTCGCGTTTTTGGACGCCCTGCCGATCTAGATGTAGCAGCAAAACTAACAGACGGTTGCGTGTGGGCGTACAATTCAACGCGCACGGGGGTCATGCCAGAATCTTTTCATATTCGCCGGTGCCCTGTGCAACTTAAGTCTGAAAGCCAGCCGCCAAAATGCCATTTTGATTTTGCAACTGTTGATGAGGAAACGACTCTACACAATAGGCTCCGTATAGAAGAACTGAAGGAAGAGGGTCTGGTTACTTCTAAAATGCAACAGCGAGGTGTGACGCTTTCCACATACTCCCATGGTCCCAGTACTAATCTCGTTACTGACGATGGACGCTGGCCAGTGTCTAACGGCCATGATATGCCACGATCGTACATTCGCATGGACTCACGCTACTTGCTGCGTCCAGAGGCCCTCGAGTCCGTATTCTACATGTACCGGGTATCGGGGAACCGCACTTGGCAGGACAAGGGCTGGACCATGTTTCAGAACATTGTTAGTGCCACCGCCATCTTACCTGAGCATTTAACTGATGCTGAAACTCCAAAGTCTATTAAGAGTAATGATGATTATGATGATAGTGGAAAAATTCTTGGATTTTCCGCCATTAGAGATGTGACTAATGATACTGGTAGTGCCCTCAATTTTTTGGATGAGGCTGAGAGTTTTTGGATGGCAGAAACACTTAAGTATGCCTACCTCCTGTTTACGGATCCTGGCAAGATCTCACTTGATGATTATGTATTCAACACTGAAGCCCATCCACTCTTATTCCAGAGAAAAGATTAATAAGATAAATATACTGAAAAAAATGGATTTTCAGGGATCTCGTTTCCTTAAAAATGCTTGTATTTAATTAATTGTTGTTGGTTAGATATTTTAAATATAGTCTACAAAAGATGTTGTCAATAACAAGTATAGCAGTTAAGCTTTTTGGTGGCTCTTAAATTCAAAATTGCATAACAACACTATTCCCAATTACCTCCTTAAATAATAACTACAAGTCACACAAGAAAGCCAAAAAAAAAAAAAAATGTAAGACAGTTATTACTGACCAAACGATGAAGTAGCCAGGTTCATTGTTTATATGGTCGAGAATAGAATACACTAAGTCTTTTTCAGATTTCATAGACTGTCAGATCAATAAATAAAATATTACACTCTCATTCATCATATCGAACAAAAAAAAAAAAAAAAATTTTTTTCTTTTACCAAAGTGAAAATTAACATTACTTGTAAATTTAGAGTGTAGTTTAAATGTAAGGGTATTTTATGATATCAAATATGTCGGTGTAGAGAGTCAGAACTGGTTCGTTTGTTACCTTAGTACTCAACGTCCTCATCGTCGTAAGTAGAGTCAGCAGCAACCTCTTCGTAGTCCTTCTCCAAGGCAGCAAGGTCCTCACGGGCTTCAGAGAACTCACCCTCTTCCATACCCTCACCAACGTACCAGTGGACAAATGCACGCTTGGAGTACATGAGATCAAACTTGTGGTCAAGACGAGACCAGGCCTCAGCAATTGAGGTGGTGTTGGAGAGCATGCAGACGGCACGATCAACCTTGGCAAGATCGCCATTGGGGACATGCTGGGGAGGTTGGTAGCAGATACCAATCTTGAAGCCTGTAGGGCACCAATCGACAATCTGGATAGACTTCTTGGCCTTGATGGAAGCAACAGCTTGCTGGACGTCCTTGTTGACAACGTCACCGCGGTACAGCAAACAGGAAGCCATGTACTTACCGTTCCGTAAGTCACAGTTAACCATCTGGTTAGAGGGCTCAAAGCAAGCGTTGGTGATCTCCTGGACGGAGTTAGCCTCGTGGTTAGCCTTAGCAGCAGAAAGAACAGGGGCGTAAGTGACGAGAGGGAAATGGATACGGGGGTAAGGAACCAGGTTAGTTTGGAACTCATTGAGATCGACATTGAGAGAACCATTGAATCTCAGGGAGGCAGTAACAGAAGAGACAACCTGGGCAATCAGTCTGTTGAGGTTCTCAAATGACGGACGGGCAATGTCGAGAGACTTGCGGCAAATGTCATAGATTGCCTCGTTGTCAACCATAAAAGTACAGTCGGAGTGCTCAAGGGTGGTGTGCGTGGTGAGAACGGAGTTGTAGGGCTCAACAACAGAAGTAGAGTTTTGGGGTGCAGGGTAGACGGCAAATTCAAGCTTGGACTTTTTGCCATAGTCGATGGAAAGGCGCTCAAGAAGCAAAGCACCAAAACCGGAACCGGTACCACCACCAAAGGAGTGTGTGAAGAGGAAGCCCTGGAGGCCGGAACAGTTGTCAGCGACACGTCTAACTCTGTCTATGACCTGGTCAATAAGCTCCTTGCCGACAGTGTAGTGACCACGAGCATAGTTGTTGGAAGCATCTTCCTGGCCAGTGATGAGTTGCTCAGGGTGGAAGAGGTTTCTGTACTTGCCAGTTCTCACCTCGTCAACCACATTGGGTTCGAGATCGACATAAATGGTTCTGGGAACATATTTGCCGCTGGCTAAGGGGGTAATATTGTTAACTAAAAGCGGTAAAAGAGCAAGTGCGTATCAACTTACAAGTCTCAGAGAAAAAAGTAGAGAAACCGTCATCACGAGGTCCTTCGTTCTTCTCCTTGGTGAGGAAACCATCGGGCTGGATAAAAAAAAAAGTGTCAGATGAAGATTGAAATCAACTGGGATCAAACAGTGCAACATACCTGAATACCATGCTCAAGGCAGTAAAGCTGTGAAATAAATGTGTTAACAGAAAGATGATGAAGTAAGTTGATTGATATCGCAACATACCTCCCAGCATGAGTTACCAATTTGACAACCGGCTAGTGCAGAAGTTAGGAATTGGATCACAACGGCGTGATTTTATATTGAAATGTTGAGAATATTTACCTTGGCCGACTAAAGAAAGATTGATATTTAGTTAGAAAAAAAAATATGAACCAATTGCAATGTGAAAACATACCATTAATGCTAATAACTTCTCTCATCGTCAAAATGTATTTAAATAGTGAAGTAGGGGTAGTTGAGTAAGAAAAAAAAAAAAAAAAAAAAGGAAAGAGAGTCGGAAGGAGAAGATAAAAAAAAAAAAAAAAGGGTTGTAGCTGATGTGAAATTTTTAAGGGCAGCCAAGTAGGCAGTGTGATTTTTTATTTTTATTTTTTAATGTTTTTTTCTTTTTGTTTACAAATTTCCTATGTTGGTTGCCGTGGAAACTATTTACCAAAGCATGAAAAACACGAAAAAAATACGCGACACGAAAACTTGCGTGACATTTTAATTGAACTAGACTCTGAGCAACTCAGAACAGCCTAGTCCTTCAAGCTTCCTTTTAAGGGGAGTCTTGGAGCAAAAGCTCAACTTGTAATCTCTAAAGATTAATCTCTAAAACCCAGTATCATGTTTTTCAATAGAATATTCCTGGCTGCATTAAAGTCTCTATCAGATTCTTGATTACATCCTGGACATTTGAACTTCTTTGAGCCTCCAATCTTGCGATGAAGATATCCACATTCACTGCAAGTTTGGCTAGTGTACTCTTCACCACAAATAATAACTCGGCAGTTTGGGTACTCTCTAGCCTTGTTCATTAATCGCGTCTTGAATCTGTAGTGACTCCAAGTAAGCATATTTCTAGCAGTTTTTGAGTTTATTTTTCTAGAAATCATCTTCTGAGTCTCAAATTTGGGTAGGAATATAGTATTGTAATTTTCGCAGGCC
>JAKUCA010000609.1:0-11822 GCA_030567025.1 Geotrichum europaeum | reverse complement strand
GTTGTTGTTGTTGTTGTTGTTGTTGTTGTTGTTGTTGTTGTTGTTGTTGTTGTTGCTGCTGCTGTTGTTGTTGTTGCTGCTGCTGCTGTTGCTTTGTGAGATTCAAGTTTTGGAAAGAGGCGGATATTCCACCATTGCCAAGCGCAGAGTCTGGCATGGCTACAAAAGAGACGGTGTCTTACTGCGAACGCCACGACAGTATGAAAATAAAACAACAACAAAAGGAACAAGCGATTGGAAAGGAGGGTAAAGAAAGAGCAACGCTTGTGTACTCAAAGAAAAAGAAGAAAAAAAGATGCAAAGCAATTCTAAAATAATAACCATATACTTTCTTTATTAATAATATATATATATATATTTTTTGGTCTCGCACCTTTGTAGGCTTTTCTGACGAGCTTTGAAGCTCTTAAAGTGCGCCAGTCTGAGTGTGCAAAGGCTGCCAGAGCTGAGTTTGCAGCCAAATAGACCCGCATTTGGTCAAATGAAAAGTAGCAATTGGTCACAATTATTTGTGGGTGCTTTTTTTTTGGCCAATGGTAACCGCCAAAAAAACTGTGTTACTATTATTATTTTTGAAAGGCACTTGCTCAGCCAAATTGACCGCCAGTGACACCGAAATGGCCCAAAAATGAAATAATAATAAAACAATATATTTAGGCATTGTTTGAAAAGAAAAGTATCAGTGGATTTTGAACCTCCAATGTCAAAATGAGCATAAACCGAGTCTTTTTTCATTCATAAAAATCATTTTGTCTTTTTGGCATTCTTGTATGTCACGTGCCTTGTTGGGACTTTTTTCACCCACAGACAAAAAAAAAAAATTTTATATTCCCAGCCTTTTTGATCTCCAAGTTAAATCATTCCCAATTCCGCCTACAACCATTAATTCACACATATACACCCACCCACACAGAAACAAAGCACACAAATGGAAGGCAGCAGCTACCAGAAACAGGCCAGCCGACCTACCGGAGCCCAGAAGGGTCGTCGCCGCAACGCTCACAACAAGATCAAGGAGGTGCACGCGCTGAAACAGGGCGTTGGCAGCAGCAAGCTCAAAAAGAAGATTCGTGACGTTGAGCGCACACTGCGGAAACCGGGGCTTGCGGCCACTAAAAAGCTTGAAGCTGAACGTGCCCTTGCAGCATTGCGAGAAGAGCTTGAAGATGTCCAGCGGGGACAAAAGGCAAAGGAGAACGCGCAGCGGTATCATATGGTCCGGTTTTTCGAGAGGAAAAAAGCCGCGCGGAAATTGAAGCAGGCGGTCAAGGCCATGCTTGGTGAGAAAAATTCTGCCAAGGCTAATGAGAGTGATGAGAGTGATAAAGAAGAAGAAGAAGAAGAAGAAGAAGAAGAAGAAGAAGAAGAGGTGCGGGATGAGGAGACCCTGAGAGCCAACCTGGAAAAGGCAGAAATAGATCTGTACTACACGGTGCTCTTCCCGTTGGAACGGAAATACATCTCGCTTTACCCGTCAAGCGATGCAAATGATGCCGAAACCCTTAAAGCGCGAAAGGAGTTTTTGGATGAAATTAAGGTCCGCGTCAAGTCACATGAGCTACCCACTGGCATCAACTCAAATAAGACCAATTCACGCGCGGTTGCCGAGGCCGACAGAATTAGAAAGGAGGGTGTGCTTTACAAAAACCTGGGTAAGAGCTCGGGCGCAAGTAACAAGGCCGGTGAGGGCAAAACTCAGGAGGAAATGCCTGAGTATAGTCAAAAGGACGACGAGTTTTTTGCCAACTAAGTAGCTTGGCTTCATTGAAAACAAAAATGAAAAAAAAAAAAAAAAAGCACAGTCTGCTCTCATTAGAATTCATCTTTCATCATGTAATAAATATTATTAGTATAGATTTCAGTGTTATCCAGATTTAGCAGGTGCCATTCGAGTCTGGCTCAAAAAGATTACTTGGAAGGTTATGCCTTTTTTTTTCTTTTGTTTTTTTTACTCGTCGTCAGAATCATCACCAACAATCCGTCTTTTCTTCTTTGATGAGTGTCGACGAGAACGTTCCTCTTCATCAGTAAATGCAGCTTCCTCTTCCTCTTCCTCTTCTTCCTCTTCCTCTTCCTCTTCTTCATCATCGTCGTATGCATTGCGTTTCTTGTAAGATTCGGCGCCCTTGCGCTTAAGATCTTTTAGAC
This sequence comes from Geotrichum europaeum, assembly GCA_030567025.1. Classification (NCBI taxonomy): domain Eukaryota; kingdom Fungi; phylum Ascomycota; class Dipodascomycetes; order Dipodascales; family Dipodascaceae; genus Geotrichum; species Geotrichum europaeum. The sequence continues at coordinate 9,674 of JAKUCA010000609.1, read as the reverse complement.
GTCTAGCTCTGGTTTCGTCCTCATAATCGTCCTCATCCTCATCCTGCACAACAAAGTCATCCTCCTCATACTGATCGCGAACACTGCCACTGCCGCCGTAGACATCATTGTGCGAGTCGTATCTTGACGACCGGCTACTGCTGCCACCTTCATGTCGGCTTTCAAGGTTTCTTTTCTTTTGTTCAAGCTTTTTTCGGGCCTTCAAACTGATCTCCTCGGCTTTAACAGCCTCACGCTTAATCTTTTCGGGGTCATCGGTTGTAGCCCAATTGCCGACATACACGCTATTGCTTTGCGCCTGCTTATGGAGTTCCTCACGAAGCTGCTTGTGAGTTTCTGACATTGTTGATGTTGGCACAAAAGTCATTGACTTCTTCAGTATCGCCGTGGTCTGGAGCACCTCCTGCGTGGGGTGCGAAACGGCAAGAAAGACGTCGGGGTTGGGTTTTTCAATCACGTCAAATATTTCATTGCCCAACTGTAGCGATAAAGATCCGTCTGACCACTTGATATATCTAGCATTTGACTCTTTAATCTTTAAAAAGCAAAAATGTTAGTTAGGTCATACCAGATAATGCAAAAAAAAAAAAAGGTAAAAGAACGTATCTTACCATGTTTCCAGAACTGTCGCGTCCAAATTTCCATCTAATCGTGTTCAAGTTGTGAAGACGCTGCGAATGAGATTTCTCTACATTTCCACCGTCCTCTTGAAACTTCTCCTCGGCGGAATGCAAAAATTCTGTTGGATCAAAAGCATGCGGGTCAATGGTCAAAAACGTGGGAACTTGCACAAAAAATGTCTGTTTTTTTTTTAAAAAAAAAATCCCATATTAGCAATGTCAATCTGAAAATAATAAAATAACTAGGAAATAAAACTCACGTCTTTGTCAGGAACATGCGAAGGAGGGTATCTTGGAATTACCAGGTCCATCTCACGCTGTTCAATCTCAATTTCTTGTTGTCCGTAGTATCCATTTTCGTCAGACTCCTCCTCTTCATCATTATCAGAGCCCCTAGACCGCGATTTGGAAGGGACTTCATCTTCCTCGTTATCCTCGCCAAATAATCCAGCATCATTGTCTTCATCTTCTTGATTGTCCTCGTCATCCTGCTTTTCGTCAATATCCTCATAGTCATTCCCGTCAAATAGATCGCCTAGTGCGGCTCCATCTTTCTTGACAATGCTTTCTGTAGACTGTTCAATATTCTGGTTATCATCTTCTTCATCGGAATCCATAAGAATTCGCTTGGATGACCGCGTCTCGCTATCCATTCTGGTGATTATCTCTATACAGGCGTTGCTATTAAAAAAAAAAAGATGGTTGATTGTGGGTTAAAGATGTGAAAAGCGCGAAATGAATCTGTTTGTTTGGGAAAGGAAGAAAAGTGTCGGAATTTTTCAAAGTTTACCCTGCCTTCAACAAAAAACACTACACAAAATTAACTTAACTTGCAAGAACTATAGAAATTTATTACTAGTAGTCAAATCAAATCTATTTGCAGAAGATTAAATGTGTAAATGTAAATTTATATATAATCTAAAGAGTGATGTCCATCTGGTATCTGATGTCCAACGCATCGTTAATACAGTACAGCATAACCTCTCTGCCTAGGTATTTGGCCTCCACATTCAATGTTGCCTTCAAGCTCACGTCAGAGTTACCACTTTTACCTCTGCCGCCAGTAGCAGCACGAGGAGAGCTTCTGGACAATGCAATGATCTCATCTTTTTCAATATCGCCGATTATAATAAACCAACTTTCTTTCTGCACTTTGTGGAACTTGGGCGTGTACATCTTAAAATCTTTAGTCATACCAGGATTCTTGTGCACCAAATTGACAGTTACCGCAGGGTTGCCCTGGACGTGGTCAATTTTGATATCAACAACAGGAAGTGACTTAGTAACGCGTAAAAACTCCTTTTGAGAGGCACGATTAACATTGAGTCGCTTGACAAACCCGTCAAGTTTGTCACCTTTCATTCTGCCGACTTGATCGAGGGTGGTAAGTTTGTCTACTCCATCAAAATATTCATCTCTCAAAGAAGCCATACCATCCTCGCTGGTTCTAGAAGGGTGATTAGAAGGCAGTTTCTTCAAGTCCAAGCCAGGCAGTGCCGAGATTGGGTCGTCGTCAAACCAACAAGCTTGTTTGATACATTGCATCAGCTTGATCAAGGTCATGACGGTCGACAAGTGGCCAAGAATTGTAACAGTATCAATTGCTGCTTGCAAAATACGCAAAGTCTGGTCCAAAACCGTCCAAGTATCTTGAATGTAATCAGCAATTGGCAAGTCAACACGACTCAGGAAAGCCTGAATCAGTAAATATGCCTTCACGTGGGGATCCCACATAACCAATCCCATTTCTTCACCAGGGAAGCGCATCTCTTTAGACATTTCAATGTTAACCAGATCCTCATTGTGTCTGACAGGAAGCTCATCGTACTCAATCGCAGAACAGATCCATTGCAAACATTCCTTGAAGGCGGCGCGAGGTTTCATATGTCTTAAGAAATGGCGCATAGTCTTGTGAGACATGTAGTAGTAACTGGAAACTTTCAAAAACTCAGTAGGACCAAGTCTACCATCCTGGTACATATTCAGACAACCAGATGTATCTAGATTGTTGATGGCTCCATCAACCAAGTTCACCAGCCACTTATTGATACCTTCATCACTGGGATCTTCAATACCATAATAAGTAGGGTTATAGTGAATTCTTCTAAACAAGAATGTCCAGGTCAAAAAGTCAAGAGCTTCTTGCCTACTCTTGATAGTTCTTGCAGTGATCTCGGCACCCAAATGATCATCAATAACCTTATGCAGACTAGACTCGACCGGGAAACCAGAGTTCAAGAAATACTTGTAGAATGGCTTAGTAGACTCTTTTGTGAATACCATGGCAATACCGCTGGTGTCAAATGCAGGACGTCCTGCTCTACCCATCATCTGCAAAACATCAGTCAAATCCATGTCCTTGTAAGCTTCAATCTTGGCATCGAAGAACTGAGTACCTTTAACAATGACTAGATGAGCAGGTAAGTTGACACCCCAAGCAAGAGTACTAGTAGCAATTAGAATCTGGATCTTGTTAGATGCAAAAAGTTCATGGCTGATACGACGGTCAGAGTCAACCAAACCAGCATGATGCAGACCAATACCAAACTGCAAAGACAATTTAAGAGTCTCATCCTTAGCAAGAGAAATGGCATGTTGAAGTTCATCCTCGTCCATTTTCAAGAAACGTCTAGGATTATCTTCCATACCACATAGATGGATAATGTCAAGAGCTGTCAAACGAGTCTGTCTACGGGAGGCAACAAAAATAAGAACCGGTTTCGTAGGAGAGTGGCTCTTAATTGCCAGGTAGGCAGGTTTGTTCATAGACTTCATCAAAGGGCAAAATCCCATGTTATCAGCAAACCCATCAATGTACATTTCCAAAGGAACAGGACGCACAGAAGACGGGAAGTTAAACAGGCCAGAGTCTCTGACCTTAAGCCAACTTGCCATATCGTTGGCGTTGGCAACAGCAGTAGAAAGACCCAGAAGTCTGACAGGTCTGGTAGTCTTGGCAGAAACAAAGTTCATACGACTGACAATCATCTCCAGAATAGGACCACGATCACTCGCAAGTAAATGAATCTAGAAAAGGTTAGAAAAAAATCGCATGAAAAATAAAAAAATAATTAAATAACTTACCTCATCCATGATAATCAAAGAAACTTCCTGAACAAACTTTCTGCTTTGCCAGTTTCTACTGATACCATCAAACTTTTCAGGAGTGGTGATAATGATATCGGCGTTCTTAATGCTGGCAGCATCAGGAGTGTTGTCACCAGTAAGCTCTACAAGCTTTCTGTTCAAAGGTTTGGTGATTCTAGCATTCCAATCATCAACTCTCTCACGAACCAAAGCCTTCATGGGAGCAATGTAAACAACCTTGGAGGTAGGGTATGTCTTAAATGCCCACCAGATTGCCAACTCAGCCGCGACGGTCTTACCGGAACCAGTAGGAGAACCAAGAAGAACATTAGTGTCAGTATTGTATAAAGTATGAAAAATCATAGTTTGCATGGGATTAAAGTATTCAAACCGTTTGTGGTAAATGTCTTCAATGGTCGGATTATGAAGAGCAGATACTGGCAATGGTCTCAGAGGAAGAAGCTTGGTTTGAATTGTCTCACTCTCAGGTCTAATCAAATGCTGGAATGAAACAGCAACAGAGTTTTCAGCACCAGCCCACGTATCAGACAAAGCTCTGACCACGATTTGTGAAGGCAAGGGGTCAGACAATGGTACAGTAAAGTTAAGCTCGTGAATATTGTCAAGCTTTTGCTTGGAAAGAATAAACTTTTCAAAGTGAAGAATCTCAAAGTGGTCAGAATCTTCGACCCAGATCCAAAAGAACTGAGCTTTTCCGTGAAGCTTGAAATCCCAGATAAACTCAGGTTCTAAATTGATCTTAACCTTAAGAACATTCTTGGTAATTGGAGCAATTTCAGTCTCAATATGCAAAGTTGGGAAACGGTCCAAAGCGTATGCAACTTTAGAGGCCATTCTGGAGTTGTGAATAATCTGGCCAATCTCGCCAAGTTCCATTTCTCTCAAATCAGACACGCTAGCCCCTGCATTTTCCAGGTTACGAAGAATAGGCACAGGAAGATCAAACTGAGCCAAAGGATGTTCAAACGACCAAAGGCGGCGCTCCACAGACAAGCAAAGGGACAAAAGCATACGAGTGAGTCTACCCCATCTTCTGTTCAAAGCCATCAAAAAGAGGGCTCTGGAAATTCTAGTGGCGTTCTGTGCTACATATGCAGCATCAGACACAAGGGCAGAGTCCGTAATAGGAGCCTTGGAAATAAAAGACTGAAGCAGAATGTTGGTCTTACCAGCAGCACTATCAGTTGTACCAGCGACCTGGCAAGGAGCAGATTCCTCTAGTAGTCTCTCAAGTTCTTTCATTTCTTCCTCACGAGCTTTGATACCATCAAACTCACCACTCATACTGAGCATGGAAAAAATATCGGCCTCAGTAGCTGTAGGCTTCATCATATCATTGAAGATCTCCACACTGTTGTTCAACAAGTAAAAGTCAGAAGCAATACGGCCGGTATCTTTAGCAGAAAATGAACCGGTGATGTCATCATACACAATCATCTGGAGCATATGTAATCTGATAGCAGCATCCCGAATCAAAGTGCGTCTTCGGGCACCCAAGAAAGGATCATCAGCAACATCATTCCAGCCAAAACCATAAGAAAGAGGATTCTTTCTCATGCGAACAAATAAATAAGTATAACCAAGCCATTGAACACCTTCATCAATACTCGTGACGGTGCCCAAAGAAATTTCAGCGTTTAGGTTGTCAGCAAGTCTTGCTTGTAATCGCGATTCAATAGGATGTTGCTGGGTTATAGCATCCAGGTAATGAGAGAGTCTGTCATTGGAAGTACAAAGAATGCCAGTGCCAATCTGCTCAAACTGAGGACGACCAGCACGACCAAAAATCTGAATAACATCAGTAATTCCAAGATCAACAAAGCCACCACGTTTTGCGTCATACACCTGAGTACCTTTGATTAAAACAACAGCAGCGGGCAAGTTGACACCCCACGCCAGGGTAGCAGTACAACAGAGAACCTTGATGTTGCCGTTCATGAAAAGCTTCTCAGTCATGTTCCTTTCCGAACGCAACATACCAGCATGGTGAACACCAAATCCATTATTGAACAGTTCCTTCATGTCTCTGTTTTTCCATTTCATCATTTCCTTTTCAGCTTGCACAAAAGTAGGACTATCAGTACAATCAAACAAGGCGGTATCGCCAAGCTTTTGAGCCTGTGAAATGAAAGATCGTGAAGTCCGTACAGTATCCTTTCTAGAGTGAACAAACACCATGACTTGGTGGCCAGCATTAACCATGTCAACTAGTTTTTCGTAAGAGATTCGTTCAATATTGTCATTCGCCTGTTTAGAGCCGGCTTTGCCTTTAACGCCAATAAAGCGCTGTTCTAAAGGAACAGGTCGGAAAGAAGAATCAAAATAAAACAGACCAGCCATAGGATTAACCCGAAGAAATTCAGCAACATCCAAGTAGTTGGGAAGGGTAGCAGACAAGCCAACAATACGCACCATTGACTGGGTACTTTCAACTTGACGCAGAGTTCTGGCAACAAGAGACTCAATCACAGCGCCTCGTTCTTCGTGCAACAGATGAACCTCATCAATGATGAGCAGTTTGACTTTTTGAACAAGTTCGGTATCACCAGTGGACTTTCTGGTAACAACATCCCATTTTTCAGGAGTAGTGACAATGACCTGAGTGGACATAATTTCGGCTCTTGTTAGCTGCATATCACCAGTCAATTCCCGAACAGAAATGCCTAGCCACTCCAGTCTTTTACCCATCTTCTCAACAATTTCTGCAGCCAACGCTTTTAGGGGTGCAATATAAACAATCTTAAAATCTCCGTAGGCAACATCATAGCCGCGCTTGGAGTCATTGATCTGACTAAACTGGTTGATGATACTTAACATTGTGAGCAAGGCAACATCGGTTTTACCAGCACCAGTGGGTGCACACACCAGCATATTTTCATTTGTGTTGTATCCAATTGGATAGACAACTGATTGCATAGTATTCAGGGTTTTGTACTTTTGGAAAGTTTTTTGGCACAGTAGATCCAGATCCTTGATTGGAATCAGCTTACTGACAAAGTTTGGCGGTTTACGTTTTGAGGCAGGAAGAATAACTTCTTCATAGTTTTGTTGAATTATTCTTTCAGTGCCAACTGGTAGTGAGTATTTGGTGCCAAAAGCACTGAGGATACTGCCGCTGGCATCAGCGTTTTGGTAGACATGTGGGTATTTGATCTGAGTAGGGGCAAACTTGAGATTCTTCTCATATTCTTTAAGATTTCGCTGATTGGCTCGAAGTTGCTGTTCGCGATCTTGTTGAGACATGAGTTTGAAGTTGTTGTTAGTGCTCAATTGGACTTCTTTTTGTTTCTAGAAAGATGTTAGAATTGATTATAAAAAAAAAACAATTTGTTGGTGATTCTGTACTCACTTGAGCAATGATTATGGACTGCCGCTTTTGCACCAGCTCAATCAAGAAATCAAGATGATCATAGCCAATAACATCAGGAAGCGAAATCTGCAGGTCTTCGTCTGAGGCTTCTGAAGTCAAAAGACCAATAAGTGTTGAATACAGCTCATCAGAGCTGAGACCGCCGCTAGCAACGGAAACGCATTTGACCTGGAGCCATGAAAGGACTTCAAGATCTTCTGTTGTGACATGATGCTCCGGTTCATCAACTTGGTAATCTGAGATGTCATCATACGAGTCGTCTTCGGTGGAATCATCAGTTATGGTGAACTTTTCTAACTCAGAGAGGTTGGCGTAGTCCTCATCGAACTTGGGCTTCACGAGGATCTCATCATCGGGGTTAATGTCAAACTGGTTCATAGAGTCATGCATTTTGGTGACGCTGTCTAGAAACATGTCAAAATAGTCACTGGCATTATTAGAACCCATATTGAATGTGATGGACGTTGCTAACTGGTGTGGACGGGGTACAGAATTGTTATGAATGAGAACTATAATGGAAAAAAGAGCTAGAATCAAAGTGGGAGAAAGTTGCAATAAAATAGGTTTCACAGGAAAAAAAAAAAGTTGCACCTTTGACACACAGAGTTTGCATTGCTGACTCACAAACACTCACAGGCTATCGCGTCGATAACTTTACGCAGTGAACAACAACGGCATACACAAGAAGATGGAATCAAAACAACAATTGATTACAGAATCAACCACCGCTGTTGTTAAAGATATTTACTGCTTTTTGGGCACCTAAAACTACAAAGTAAAACCTGAAAAATAACTTAATTGATTACATCTATTGACTCAATTAGATGCCTCCCATCTTACCATATTGAAACACATTGGCCACCGAGGGGGCAAGCTTTTTGTCATTCTCAGCACCCTGGTTGCCCAAGGACTTGCCTTCCGCATTGTTGGTATCAATTCCGTCGCCCAGTCCAAAGAGACATCCTCTCGCCTTGGCAATATCAGGAATTCCACGTCTAAGTTCGAAAAAAACGCCACTATTAAGGATAGCCTCGCTTCCAGACGAATTCATACCGCTATTGTTTACCACAGAACCTCGAATATTGAGCTCCTCAGCAATTTCGGCCAAACTAGACTTAGGTGAACTGTGGAACATTCTCACAATATGCTTGACATCCCAGACTGTTGGGAAGTAGATGTTGAGCTTTTGCAAAAACCCGGCCTCCTCGACCGGAAGCTTGTCGTTCAGCATCACGGAAAGCAAATATCCAAGATCATAGCCACTGTGGTAGGTGATCCAATTAATGCTATCGTCGAGAACTAGCCCACTGCTGATGAGCAATTCTCCGAATGCAAAAACGTCAATACCTTCAACCTCGTTCATTTCAAATCCCACTCCTCCTTGTCGCAGTAAATCAAGGCCGTCTGTTGAGCACATGTCTTCGTTGATATTAAACTTAAAGTTAAACTGCCAGGTGCCTACACCAACGGGGCGGTTACCAAACTCATCAGCAAAGCTCATACCGATTTGCACAACTTGCAGAATATCGACGTTGGATCGAAGCGTCTGATAATGGTATTCTGATGTTGTTTTGAAAGTACCAATAGGTCTGGCCACAATGCCAGGAAACTTGCAATCTATCGAAATGTATTTGTATCTCTCCACTAAGTCACGAAGAACTGACATTTGCTCTTCTAAATTCCAGCGCCATACATTCCGCACATTGTCTTGTATGCTGTTAGATGTGATATTGTGGCCTGTAGGCGTATTTGTGTTTACATTACTGACGATGTTTGGACCAGGGCCACCCATGTTGTTTTGAAGTTGATTATTTGCACCCGGGAGGTTCATTCCACTACCAAGATTTGGTGCCATTTGCATCTGCTGCTGGTTCATATTGTAGCCACCGCGCTGAAAGTTCTGGGGCATGTTCATCATACCTTGCTGTTGCATTCTGGAGAAGTTTGCCATATTCTGCTGAGACGCTTGGCCCGGCTGAGAAGACTGCTGTAGCTGCTGAACATTCATGTATCCTGGAAACTGATTTCCGCCTTGTTGTTGCATAGGAGGAGGCATGGGGCCGCCTTGGCCCATCATCATACCTGAATTACTGCCAGCCATACGGCCGCCAGGTATGTATCCGGGTCTCATTGCCATTTAGAAAAAGGTTTTGAAAAGTTAAATTGCGTAAAATCAAAAAGAGTGTTGAATGAGAATAGAAAATAATATCAGTAAAAAAAAAAAAAAAAAATAGAAGAAACAACCACAAAGGGTATAACTGTTTTGATTGCAAGTGTTGAAACTGAGAAAAGACTTTTTGGTGATGCGAGAACAGTCAAATTCAAAATCTGAGTGAGTGTTGACAGAAAGATAAAAACAAAGATATCCATAAAGTCACGTGCACATTATTTATTTATGTAATTATTATTAATAGCTTTGTCATCTTTTTTTTTTTTTTTTTTTCCTTTTTTTTTTTTTTTTTTTTTTTTTCTCTTTTTTTTTTTCTTTTTTTTTTTTTTTTGGGTTTTTTTTTAGTTTTTATTTTTTTTTTTTTTTTTTTTTTTTTTCCTTGACCCCCTATGTTGATTCGATTTAC
>JAKUCA010000608.1:0-11832 GCA_030567025.1 Geotrichum europaeum | reverse complement strand
AATAGATGTAATGGATGTAATAGATGTAATAGATGTAATAGATGTAATAATAGCCTTCAGCCTTTTTTTTTTTTTTTTTTAGTTGGTTCTCACCCAGCGGCTTGCAGCTTCTCACAGTAAGTGCTAGCGTGTACTCGTGCTTTTGCAGTGGGGGATTTGTGGGTTTGGCTGGGTTGTAGTGGGCCAGCTTATATTTCGTGCACACGGGTTCAACCGGCTAACTGTATATGTATTATTATGCCTACGACAAAACCACTAACAAATTACAACGCCGACAAAATAGCCTACTGCTGCTACTGCTGCTGACTGATAATTAAAGCGGCAGGCCCAACCTCGCCTGTCACCAGCTGACTTTCTCTTAATAGAGGCGATTTTGGTGATAGAGGAGGACAGGGGGCAGCATGCCGGGTGGCGATTGATTAGATACAGACTACAGGCGTGCATTCTACTTCAAGCAGTGAAAGTTGAAAACACAAACAGGTGTGAATCTGCACTCTTGCTGGCTCAGTTTTGAATACCTGGCCTGTTATTTACTGACTGAGGACGGACTCTTATGAAGTAATACTAGTTGGATAGACCGCAGTCTAGAGCCTGTAGATTACAAAACAAATGGCTCTTGCTAGAGAATAGAAAACGAAATCAAAATGGGCTTGACAAAGAAGTCAGTGAGAACACTTGTATGAAGTTGACGGATTTACATGTGCCAATTTTTTTTTTTTTTTTTTTATATTATCAATCACAGAATTCATGGTTTCCATAAAGAGAGTGTATACATGTGGTGTTGAAGAGTAGCGTCGGCGATGATATGCCACCACTGGTGGTGCTTGGGGTATCATTTGAACCTGAATCAATCTTGGAGTCCAAGTGATTCATTATGGAGCAGCTAGTACCAGAAACTTAAGAGCTCAAAGAGTACCAAAGACGATCTAGAGGTATTTTTTTTTTTTTTGATTTTTGATCTTTGAATGACTTGTTCATCGCAGGTGCAGTTGATGTTACTGCTTCAATGCTGGTGGTTAGTTTGTCATTCTAACCACGTTGTAACCACATTGTAACCACATTGTAATCAACTCTTCTCAGACGCTTTTTTATTTTATTTTTACGCGCCCTCCTATCAGCCTAACATGGGCCCGACTCGCCCTAACCGGGCTCTGATTTGACGAAGCTGCTGACCTCTTTTTGGCGCTTTCATCACAAGTGCTACCGTGTGGTTCGAACTTGGTTCACTGTGAGATGCTTGTAGGATTATGAAAAACCCCCCAACAACCGCTTTTCACCTACATCATTAAAGTATAGATATACTCTTCAAAAGAAGCTGGACATCGTCAGAAGTTACCAAGTATCCACTAATTCATTGCATCGTTGGTGTGACGATGGAAGAATTCAATCTATCAGAGCTCTAGGAGGGAAACGATTGTACTCTAGAGTTTTTGGAAAATAATTTAAGAAATGAGGTTTTCATGTCTCCTCTTTTTACTCACCTCATTTCAAGTTACGAGATGAGGTTTTCAGATTGCATTTTACACCGTTTCGAGTTAAGATATGAAGTTCTCATATTTTCTTAGACTTTCTGTGTAATGAAGAGTTATTAATCAATCGTGCGGGGGTGGTGAAGAGACTAAAATCCTGCCTTTCTCCATCATCCGCCTTTAATTTAATTTATTTCATTTAATAATAGAACACTAAAAATTATGAATAGAGAATTGTTCCCCCGGAAGGAATAATAAAAAAAGGGAATAATCTTCTTCTCTAATTTGAAAGTCCTTACTTGGAATCACTTCAGATTCAGGACACGATCGACGGATGATTGATTGATGAAGCTAGGAATATTCTATTGAAAGAGTCTAATCTTTAGAGATTACAAGTTGAGCCTTTGATCCAAGACTCCTCTTAAAAGGAGGCTTGCAGAACTTGATTAGGAAAGAATTGCTCAGAATAGTCAGTTTAAATTAAGCGGATAATAATTAATCTACACAATATGAGAAGAGTTTGATGCACATCATTAGATAAAACAATAACAGTTGAACAAAAAAAAAAAAATTAAACCCAAAAGTGTAGAGATTAACCTTTAATTAACATTTAAATAACCAGATACTAACCACAATACGACTATGTAACCAAAAGCAGAATAAAAAGAAAAAGCAATTATAAACCTTTTTGTTAACGATCGTTCATCATCTTCGTCCATCCACCTCTAAAATCTTAACAGCAACAACCGAGATGTTGTGCTTTTTTTGATATTTGTTAATTCTTGCTTCTTTATTTCTTCTTCTTTTTTTTTTTTTTTATTTTGTTTTAATTGTATTTCCTTCTTTTTCTTCTTCTCTTTACTTCTCTTCAAATCACCACCAGAGAGCATCCCAATCACTCGTTTGTCCTGTAGCGCCTGCATACACTCTCCTCGAAGCGCCCACTCATAGACCAATAATTTCATCACGTACCCACAAAGTGTAGACAACAAAGAGCCCGCATTCTTGTGTACACAACTCACATAACCGAGTTCTAAGAGCAGAAAAAGTCAGGAACCATCTTTCTTCATCCTACTTCTCATTTCTCATCATCATTTGGTATCACCCTATTATCATTTGCCATCCTTCGCCTCTAACCCATGCGATTCTAAATTTTGAGATAACATTGTAATCTCACTGTGGTACTCTAGCCGCTGTAACCATAATTTTTCTACAATGTCGCGAAATAACACCATTAGTCAGAACGACGGTAATCAGACACAATATCAGCTCGAACAAGAACAACAGTTACATCGCCCTTACAATGTCCATTCCTCCTCCTCTTCACCAACCTCTGCCAAAAACAACACCACTTCTAGCCTCCTAGAATCTCAATTCCTCTCCACCCACTCTCAACAATCTCTTTTCTCAATGGATGGTACTCATGGTCACTTCAACATTACTGCAGACGTGGGGGCTTCGGAGTTCCTCTTAGACCAATCGTTTGATGAAACCTTCATCTACGTGCCACAACAACAGACAATGCTTTACGACATGCCCTACATTACAACCGACTTTCAGCCATCAGCAATGGCCTCGCCATTCAATGGACACCCCACTAGGTTCCATCAGCGTATTGATGCTTACAACAACAACACCAACCAGTCATCTGCTACCCAGCCCTCTCTTCAGCCCAATATCACCCAACTGAGGAGGAAACGGAAGGCGGACGACGACGACCCCGTGTCGGGTTCTGTTCGCATTAAAAAAGAGCATTTGGATAGCATGTATATTGTCCCAGACAGCAGTCAGGACACCAATGCCGATCCCTGTAACTACTTTCCTGAAGAGAAGCTCAAGCTTAGCGTCGACTCTTCTTTCCAGTTTCCAGAGTTCTTTGTGCCCGACAAATCATATCTACTGCCTTACGTGGGTCAGATGCTCATGGTTGGTTTAGTGGACGACAAGGTCAATGACGATATTCGCACCCTTATAACAAAATATCGTGTAGGAGCGATTATTCTCTCATCCCGAAATATGAAAGGTTTGTGTCTTTTTTTTTTTTTTTTTTTTTTGATGTTGCACTATCTAATACTATACGTTCCTTAGTACTAACTTTTTCAAACCTTCTTCTTTCGTAGACGCTGAATCCACACGCGCCTTAATCTTAGAACTGCAGAGCATAGCACACGCTGCTAATCACGAGTATCCTCTTCTTATTGCGATTGATCAAGAGAATGGAATGCTCAATAACCTCTATGACAAAACTTACCTCTCACAATTCCCAGGTAACATGGCTGTGGTAGCAACTGGCAAGAAGAAACTTGCCAAGGACGTGGCCCGCGCCATGGGCAGTGAGCTCAAGGCTCTGGGCATCAATTGGGTCTTGGGTCCCGTTGTGGATGTCTTGACAAACTCCACAAATCGACTTCTAGGTGTCAGAACTATGGGCGAAGACCCGGAACAAGTCAGCGACTACGCAGAAGCTTTTCTGGAAGGTTATAAGGAAGCTGGCATTGCGTGCTGTGGTAAGCATTTTCCTGGTTATGGCAACGCGAGCGTGAACTCTACGCTAGACCTTCCTGTAGTCCCAGAGTCATTACAGCAGCTTGAAACCGCTTCGTTAATCCCCTACAAAAGAATAATTGAAAAAAATGTCGACGCCATCATGGTCGGTGGATGCGCGTTGCCGCAAGTCACCATGGGAGAAATGCATGCATGCCTAAGCGAAAAGGTAGTACAAGAAATTTTACGCAACAAGCTCAAACACAATGGTGTTATAGTTAGCGAGTGCTTGGAGATGAAAAGTCTCTATGAAACTGTCGGTGTAAGACAGGGTACTGCAATGGCGGCGTCTGCAGGATGTGATGTCATAATTGTATGCTCAAGCTACCGACTTCAACTTGAAGCCATTTCCGGTATTCTTGGAGGGGTTAGGGACGAGATCTTTACAGAGCAGGTTGTCATTGATGCTGCCAAGAGAGTTACTGACATGAAGAAACGGTATCTTTCGTGGAAAACGGCCCTAGCGCCGCCTGAGCTAAGCTACCTGTTGGAGCTCAAAAAGTCTCACCAAGAATTATCTTCGGAAACTTACAAGAATTCAATCACCCTGTTAAGAGATCACTCTAACTATATTCCTCTCACTGAGAGCGTGGAGCCCGATGGCAACATTCTTTTACTTACACCTTTGGTTTCGCCTATAATCAATGTTGAGACAAAGGATGGCAAATCAGAGCCATACTTTAAAACTAGTCAAGATGTTTTCAAAAAGTTTGGAATGACAATGTCACGCTACCATACCGGCAAAGTTCAGCATACCACATACACGGCCAAGGGATTTCAACCTGGCTTGTTTGAAAGAGCAAAGGCTGTTATTGTGGTGACTACCGACGCAGACAGAAACCAGTATCAGCTGGACTTCACTAAGCGCATTAGTATGCTTTGCAATCAGCAAAGAAAGCCAATGATTGCTATTGCGGCCTCGTCTCCGTACGATTTAGCACTTGATAGAGCCATTGGAACGTATATGTGCATTTACGAGTTCACACAAGAGAGTTTGGCGGTTACCGCTAAAATTTTGTTTAACCACCTTAAGGCAGTTGGAAAACTTCCGGGACGAAGTTTTTCCCAGAAATCAAAACGGTCTAGTTCTCACAATGGCAGATGGTTAGTTGAGGATTGGAACGAACAGCGCGATTTGCCACGGTTGATGGAGCTGTGGACCTTATGTTTCCCTGAACGACGTTTTATAAAGCAGGATGTGCTGTTTGACAAGATTTTTGGCAAAGAGGGATTGGGGCTCATCCAAAAACATTTTGTTGTGCGGAATTCAAGTACTCGAGAATTTTACGGGTTCTGCTCAACTTGGATCCACGAAAAAGAGCGGGTTGGTAGCATTATGATGCTGTTTGTGATACCTTCCAGACGTTGCATGTCTATTGGGCAGAGCCTGCACGATGCCGCCATCAAATATCTCAAGAGCAAAAATGTGACGCTGATCCGGCTGGGTAGTCGCGTCCCGCAGTTCTTTGATGGCATGCCGCTCAGTAGGTTAACTCAGGAAGATAAGCCAAACGAATCCAGCCGGGCCAGCTCTGAGCACAGTATCGAAGAGACAACTCACATGGTAGGTAGGAGTGGAACTGTTGACCTGGTTGAGTGGTTCAATCACGCTGGTTGGAACATTTCTGCTGGTAGAAAGAGCGACAACGGTGCTCATGCTAACGAGGTCCACACCATGATAGCTAACGTTCAAGCTACAACACCATTATTTTTGATCCCAGTTGCGCAAGGTTTCACGCTCCGACCATATTTACCTGAGGATCAGAGCCAGCTGCTTGAGTTTGTGGACCGTCACGTGCAGCGGCGTCGCGACCGTGCCGGGTTGAGCCTACTATATGCGCATGCACAACAATCGCAAATCTCTAATAATGCTGATACATCGATTTTGCTCTACGTCGATATTACGGGCAGAATTATTGGCAGCATCATTTCGTTCTCAATGCGATCAAATTTCAGCGTACTATTACCGTGGATCTTTGAGTTTGAGAACGCGCGAGTGGGAGGGTTGTGCGGCCTTATTGTGGAGGAAAGCAAATTACTTCCAAAAGATGTTGAATTCTTGAAACTAGGCCTGGTAAAGAAGGGGTTGAATAATTTCATAATGGCAAAGGATCTGGAACGCTGCGCCATCAGCGGCATTGAGGGTGAGGAGGAGTACAATCTTATCAAGAGTCTTAATTTCCAATGGTGGAAAAGTTATCTAGAAGTGAGTAGAAAGGTCTAGCTCGCATGTACATTTATAATGATAAATTTTTAATGTTTTTTTTTTTTTTTTTTTTTTTGTTAATTGTTAGTGTTTCTAATATTACACTGGGTTTCATAGAAAATAATTGAGGTGTTACTGGCAAGGGTTGTGTGATGGTTAAATTTGACAACCAGTTGCTTGGGGCCCTAGACTGATTCAAGTAACAACAAACACAAATCATGCATGCTGTAAACATTTGGCAATATATTAAACCATACAATTGACCAAACTTATTACACCCCATCACATATGGGTACACAACACCAGGGTCATGTCAAGAATATCTTACGGCCCATCCTCCCACATACTGTAGATACATCATACTGATACCATTAAATAAAAAAAACAAATATATATAGAATCCAACCCCACTGTGTGCCTGCATGCCTGCCTGCTGCTCTAATCTTGCCGTGTTTTTAACAAGCGCTTTGTGACCTTATCCTTGGTAATAACGTAAACAACGGCACCCCAACCGGAAAGCGCATCTCTATCGGCGGCGTTCAAAAGTGCCTGTGAGATAGTCTCAAAGAGGTCCTCGGGCTCAAGATTGGGTTCCCACAGACCCTCACACATACCGTAAAGTTGATCGGTACCGGTACCAGCAACAATAAAGTCCTTTGCAAAGTCAATGCATCCAATCAAATCAAATCCGCAAATAAAGGGCTTGCCAGACTTGGAGTTGATACCAGCGACAACGGGGCCGATAAAGTAAGGACCAAACCGTTTTTCATACAGCGTGGATGAAACCAAGTTTGCAAATGTTTGCGGCTCAATCGAATGACCCTCACGCATCTTATAAAGGCTCGTTTTAAGCCGGAAGACCTCCGAAAGCGTGATCACATCGGTTGCAAGACCCGTGAGTCCGAGAAAAGTGTTGTTATCATAGTTGAAGATCTTTTCAAAATCGTTACTAACACCAAGAGACTGGACGCCCAGGCGCAGGTCGCATGCAATAGCGACGCAGTCCTTGCCAACCATGGCCACACAAAGACCGCCTGTAGTCAATGAAAAAAAAAAAAAGAAGTTTAGTAGCTGATTCAAGGAGATTGATGGAGGGGAAAGAGATACAGTGGCAAAACCACGGTCGGCGCAACAAGACGCGGCCATCGTTAACGCAATTGGCTATACATACCGTTAATTTCTGATGGATTTGACATTGCTATATGTGAAAATAAAAATAAAAAGATGTAATGTGTGTGCAATAAATAAGTGATGGGGTTGGTGGCAACGGTGAAAAAGAGAGAAGTGCTGTTTTTGGTCTGAAGGAAAAAAAAAAAAAAAGGGTGTCGTTTTGTGAGTAGTAAGGTGGATGGACGATGGTGTGAAATGATGTTTGTGGTGGTGGGAACAAACAATTTGGCAAGGGAAAAATAAAAAAAACTATTGCCAAAAATGGCCAAGACGCAAAAAAGTCTGGCAAATCACTACATATATTTATATAGTTTAAACCAAGTTTTTAGCACTATGACCAAATACAGATCTATTTTACAAGTTTGGCCTTGATTCTAATCAAGAACTAGAAAGCCGGCACGAAGTCAGTCAAGGTCATGACAATTTTGTATTAATGATATATACACACTATATTATTATGATTATTATAATTATTATGATGCAATGGGGTCAATTTAGCAGCTCCGGGTTGCGCTGTAGCATTTGTTTCAGCTCAACCACGTCTATCATTACCGATTTTAAGCAAAACTCGCGTTTTTGCACGTCCGAGTCATAGGTCTTGACCGGCAGGATAAAGTCTGATATCACAAAGCCCCTTTTTGTGACAGCATCACAGTCGGGGAAAAGATCCTTAACCGAAATGGCATAAGGTGATTTGACCAGATTCGAATTGAATGGTGTATAAAGGTGGATGCGTTGCAAGTTATCGAGACTGTTTCTATCCATACAAGTGGCAATCAGCCGAATCAACTTCTCCAAGGGCGTCTCATGCTGGTAGACTGGCAAGTAGAGCGTCTCAAGATCCGGCGCGCTTGACAGCACTGACAACAGGTAGTCATCAACGTCGGCCCCGCGCGTGTCGATATCGAAAAAGTCGTAGAGCAAAAATTCAAGCCGGCGGATGCTACCTAGCATGTGTAAAATGTAACGCTGAATCCGCATATTAATGCCGCCAACAAAAAAATTGACTAAAGTGGCCTTGCTTGCCGCCATTATCGCCGCGACTATGAATGCACCCTCCTCCTCAAAGTCGTAGATGACAAGCGTTTCGAGATATCGGAACGGCACCCATAGCTTCATTGTCTCGAGCTCTTTATCGTTGAAGATGTCAACGCGCAGCGTGAGTTTCTTAACCTTATCAAAGCGCTCCATTGGTGATTTATTTGGCAATGTGTAGAGCATGCGCGTGCCAATTGTCAACTTTTCAACATTCGGTGGGATCAAGAGCTCGTCAGCCACGTAATTATCAAAGATGGAGAACTCAAACTCCTTCACCTTGGTCAGCCGCGTGAGCGACCGGCTAAGATCAGTGACGGGGATTGTTGTGGTCGGCAGCCCCAGCATCTGTTTTGAAGCAGGGCCCGAAGAGAAGGAAATGTATTGGATCATGAGTTTTTCCACATTGACCATCGCGGCAATACTCTGCTCAAAGCTGCGGCTATGTAAAAAGGGCTCGGCCACTACTTTCAGCTCGGCGGTAGTCACGTAGTCCACAAGATTAGCGTTGACGATGAGGGGGAAAAGAGAGCTGACCTTTTCGTGCGTGCACTGGATAACGTGAACGCGCAGCTTGTTGGGATGGTCCACAATAAGAGTGTGGAGCCGGTCCGCGCTGGTGGTATTGAAAAGTTCGTAATAGAGAAGGTCAAGGGTGATTTCCTTGAGATTTGGCAGCAGCGCTGGGTCAAACACACCTGCTGGCGGCAGGAAGAACGAGCGCGACGTTTTGATCAACCCGTACGTTGACACAAAAAGGTGCTGTACATGGCGAAGCACGTTTTTGGGGACACTGAGGCTCGAGTAGTCGAGATAGAACTCACTCCGCGTGGGCGGATTGATGAGGGAATTGCAGGGGGCGCTGGTATCGCGAAAGAATTTTTTTGAGTCAACGAGCAGGTAGTGCTTTTGAAATTGAAGAACATCAATATTAGTGCCAATATTTTTGTAAAGGATGGGTTCAACGACGGCTTTGAGCCGGCGCGAGACACACGATAGCGCAAGGATGTCCTTGACATTGGTGATTGGGTTCCAGTCGCCGTACGCCGTGTATGAGGGCCCGCTCAAAAACACGGGAAACAAGAACTTCTGTGAGTTAAGAATGACATGGACGGCGATATTAGCGAGAATAGGGTCGGGCAGCTGCTCCAGCGAAAGGGTCATTGAAGCGGTTGTAAGACTGAAGAAATATCAGTACAAAATAAATAAATAACTAAATAGATAAAAATGCAAAGGACTAGGTCGTGGAGAGGGCTGCTTGTGCTGCTGCTGCTGCTACTGCTGCTGCTGCTGCTGCTGCTGATCTGCAATTAATGCTGGTTTGGCCAATTCACTATCAAAGCGTCCGACGCGAAATTAAAAAAAACGGCAGCGTGAAAAAGTTTGGCCGGGTAAGCACCAGCCGTGCGGGTTCCTACCCCTTCCCGCACGAGTACCGCATCGGCGTCACGCCCGGGACTCTGTCTGGCTCCCGGTCGAGAAGGCCGCATAGTCCGCAAACTTTGCTTTCTTTCTCTTTCTTAATTGGTGCCCTGGCCCTTGGCGTTTGGACGATTTGGCTGTGTTCAGATCTGACTGCTCTGGGCGGTGTAGCGCAAAACCTAACCCCCGCCGACCCTGCGGGTTTGAATCAGACTATCAGAGACTATCAGGCCCGGCCAACCCAGCACCTCCCCTTCTTGCCACTGCTCGTTACCTTCCTCAAGAAACACCCTTAGAAACACTGAGAAAAAAGAGATATACTGATTTGCTACAACTAATGCCCGGGCTAACACGATCCAACACTGACTACGAGGACGAGGAGCTTTCCCAGTACGAAGCCTATCTGGCCAGCTCGTCCATTCCCACACGCGCCAGCGTGATCCTCACGGGCACGGCGGCGCTGCTGCTAACAGCGAGCTTTTTCGGCTCGGCTTTTTACTTTTTACACACGGGCAAGCGTGTCTACGACCCGGACGGCACTGATAACACGACAGCGCTGCTTATTTTTCTGGGATTTGGTGCTGCCACTTTTGCGGGTATTTTCCTGCACGTTTTATTCAAGTACCGTAATACCTATGGTACCACGGCGCTGCTCAGTGAGGCCGAGGGCCAATGGCGCGAGGAGACCGAATCTGTTGCAAGCATACACAAACCCAAGCGTTTCCCCGTTTTGATCAACCTGCTGCTAACGATTGTTGCCGCGGTCTTTTTTATCACAACTTTGCTGGCAACGCTACAGGGCGCCTCAACTGGCAAACCCGACCAGGATGACCAGGAGCCCGAAAATAAATGGTTTGAAATGCTCGCTTGGCTTATTCTTTCCTTTGGCTTCTCCATCTTTTTTGCCGAGCTCACGAAAAAGAGTTATCTGCGGTACCTATATAACCGCCAGTTTTCACAGGAGCCGCTAGTTCGCGGCGTCTACTACGGCAACGGCAATAGCGCCGACCATTAGTGATGCGATGTTTGTACTAGAATCATTATATATAGTATACTTTTGAAAAAAAAAAGCATTAGCGAATCATGTAAAAAGACATTCAATTAACTCCTGTATTTCAGCTTTTGCAAAGCTTTGTGAGATTTCTTGTCGTGGTCATACTTTGGTTGCTGCCATGGTGGACGCTTGCTCCAATACTTGTCATCATCAATAACTTCCATTTGCGTGACTCTAGCAAACAGCGTTTCAAGGTCACCCCTCTGCTGGCTTGTTGCAGTTTGCGAGTTTCCACACAGGGTTTCTCGGACTTACAGCTCGGATAGCTTGTGTATATACAGGCTATATGCTTTATATAAACTTGCATAAAGACAAAAAAAAAAAAAAATTGAATGCTAAAATCGAGGATCCCATCAACTACTGACTTTAGAGCGCACCTACAATAAAGAATTATCAGCTATTGCACAGAGCTGCTGGTACAAACCCTGTGGCTGCGGTTACGGCTGAAGCAGAAAAACAAAACACTTGGGGTCTGGAGATTGTGTAGGATTTATGGTTAAAACCAGGGCACAATTAAAACAGAAAGAGCTTTGGTTCTAGTTTCAAAATCCTCCCCTCCTCACCTGGGCCATTCTCCGTAAACACTAAACATTACCATTATTCTGGCATACACTTTTGCATTTTCGAAATTATTGGGTAGAATTCTTTTTGCTCAACAAAAAAAAAAAGAACTTTGAAAGTCTTGATGCCAAAATTATGGATATGATGGGCACTTGCGGTAACGGGAAATTTCCCCCCGACACCAGATGTGCTTGAAGGTTTCCCTGGCTCACTTGAGATACTACTTACACCGAGACTACCTTACCAAGAGAAGTTTAAGGTCTATGTGACAATTCGCGGCCCTTTTCCCCAAATATCCGGGCACGCAAATGTTTTATTTTTATTTTTATTTATTTTTATTTATTTTTATTTATTTTTATTTATTTTTATTT